>CAUVYK010000393.1:67179-227708 GCA_963556175.1 Tipula confusa | reverse complement strand
AATTGTTAAGTATAACTGTGATAAAAACTTGTATAAAAACTCCTAACATTAACACTCTGGACGGGATATATCATAAGCCTGTAAAAAAGAGAACCATGTTAATAGTTATTTTTAATGAAAAACTAGCATTACTTCCATAATGCTTAAAAGTAATGTTAAAACTCTTAACTTTTTTATAAAACAATACAACTGGTTTAAAGCCTAAAGTTGTCAATCAGGATTAAGATGAAAACTCCTTAAAAAGTTAAAAAACCAAATACAATTGGGCACCATGTTGGTCACAAGTAACCAACTTGGAGCCTTAATTGGTTACAGTTCGTAGATTTGTTCTTAAGGTAATTAATCCCCGAAAAAAATTTTCGGATCAAATAATACTAGTGTGTTGTTTTATTACTTAAAATAACAAAAAGCTTTTTATTTATTTTTCCCTGAATAGGAATACCAAAAATGGTATAAGGGTATAATAATCTTAATGGACTTCAGACTGATGAGCATCGCCTGAACAAAGAAGTCTCGAGTCTTGTTTCCTATAAGTCTTTCGTGAATAAGGTTAAAAAAGTGTATGTATACCTGTAAAGTTAATTAATAAATGATACAACCTAACCTAACCTTCTTAAACATATTTATCTAACCAACCACAGGCCGTTGTTAAAGACCTACATTTTTTGAATGAATAAATAAAAAAGTGTGTTAAAATTTAAAAAATAATTTAATATAAAGAGAAAGAAAATATAAATGACAGGCCGTCATAAATAAACGTAAAACCTACTCTCGATTAAAATATAAAAAGGTGTTTACCAGATGCCATTGACTTGACAATGTCGTGCTATTCCTCTTAGTTTACTTTATTTTTAACTCCGTCAGGTTGTTTATCTTAATTTTGGTTAGATGAATGCAAGGTTAGGAAGCCCACAAGATATTTAGAAGGATGTTGAGTAATTTTTCGTGAATTCCCCAGGATACTTATTTTTTAATTGCAATTAAAAAAAATTTTAAATTTTACAAATTTTAACACAATATTTTTTTAATTTACGCAATGAATATTTATGAACTATAAAACTTGACAAACAATGATACGCCAATTTAGCCTTTTGCCAAAACAACGGTCTTATACAGACAGAAAAACGCTGCCTAGTTTCTAGTGGGTTAATGCATGTTGTTAGTTTATCTAGAACAGTATTTCCGTTTCGTTAGACTTGTGGTCGGTATGTAGAGACGAAACTATTATTTTAAAAAATACTTTTTTATAAAATTATTATTTGCTAGTAGACGAAATTATATATTTTATTTATTTTTGAGCATAAGATAAATGTAGTTTCAAAAAATAAAACATGAAATAAAGTGACAATCTATAACGATTGTTATTTAAACGGTCATATATGAGAGAAAGTTGCGGCTTGAAAAAAATTAACGAGCACACAAATTAGTGGAATTGGACACAATATTCATATTGATGATGCTTTATTTGTAAGAAGAAAATATAATAAGGGACGATAAACAATAAAACAATAGGCGGTGCAGACATCGATGACGAAACAAAAGAATGTTTTATTGTTTGTGTTGATAGAAGATATGCACGTACATCTTTTCCAATTATTCGAACTAAAATTGTACCAGGCACCACTATAGTCAGTAATCTATGACATAATTAAAATACTATAGGTATTTTGCCTATATTCATTTGACTGTTAACTATTCGTTTAATTGTTTTGGACCATCTAACATGTGCAAATACGAATAAAGTTGATATTTTGTGGATGAGAGCTAAAATAATAAGTAAGAAGGAATGTGGTACTAGGAAATATTTATTGGATACTAACTTTCAAGAGTTTATGTGGAGGAGTAAATACAATACTAATAAGGTTAATAATAGCAAAGGATATACGATTGTTCTATGCAAATTGACGTTTAAGTATTATGAATTAAATTTAAACCATTTTTTATTAGTTTTTAATGGCAATTTAAAACCAATTATCCAAGAGAAATTCAGAAAAATTTATGAATGTTGCAATGAATAAAGGAATGGTATATGTTTTATCGTAAAAAAGTTCGATAAGTTCGAGGGTCCCTAGTAGAACAACCCCCGCAATTTTAAATAAAAATTTTAAAAAAAATATCTAAATACAGTAAAACCTCTCCAATGCGGAAAGGTTGGTTCTTGGAAAAAAATTCCGCATTAGGGAGGCTTTCCGCATTTGAGAGGTTATGTTATAACGTAAATAATATATATAAAACCCTAATTATTATTTTTTAATTATAAAATCATCCAATTTGTACTTTCTTCTTTCTGATCTTTTAACTATAAGACATTCCTTCTCAATTTCAGACTCAACATCCATTATTTTTTTTAAAATTGAAGGTTGATTTTTAATTGCATATATTTTCAGCCTTTTTATTATTTCCAAGGCCTCTTTAACATTAATATGGTTTTTCACGACATTATTAGTTTCATTCACTATTAAATTTTCAAGAGGTAAGCTATCTGAACAATTTAAATGCTCACCAATTAATATTTCCATTATTTCATGTTGCTCATCTCCAATAGAAAGTTGTGTACTCGTGTTATTATCAAAATTAACAAGTTCATCCGAATTAATGCATTCATTTTCCATAAAAATTTTTATGTCTGGAAATTCATCAAAATCATTCAAAATTTCATCATCAGTTTCCTGTTTCACCATTTTAAATCCAGACTTAGCAAAACATTTTTCTATACATGAATTCGTAACATTTTTCCAAGCAATAATAATGTATCTTATAGCATCTAATACAGTAATTGTTTTTATAAATTCAGGCACACTTTTAATTTCATCAACTCTGGAAATGAGACTAGTAAGTAGCTGTTTTCTATAAAATGCCTTTACCATTCGAATTATACCCTGATCGAGTGGTTGTAAATGAGAAGTCATGTTCGGTGGAAAATATAATAGTTTTACATGGCTTTTTTCGACAATATAATGGCTAGATGCATTATCAATAAAAATAATTATTTTTCGTTCTTGCTTTTCCATCATATAATTCACATCACTCAACCATGATTTAAATATTTCTTTGGTCATCCAGGCTTTCTTATTATTCTCCCATTTAATTGCTAAATTAGCCAAATTAATATTTTCCTTTTTGAATGCTCTGGGATATGCAGCTTTACCTATAATCAAAGGTTCTAATTTTTCACCAAGCATACTGCAGCAAAATAGAACAGTTAACCTTTCCTTTGACATTTTTCCTCCTCTACATTCGTCATTTTTATTAACAAATGATTTTACAGGCAGCAACCTATAAAAAAACCCACTTTCATCGGCATTAAATATATCTTTTGCTTCATATCCTTCGGTAAGATTCGACAGTTTATTCTTCCATTCATCTACATCTGCCAAATTTACATCAGCTGATTCTCCTGATAAAAGTTTACATGAAATATTATTCCTCGTTTTAAATTTTTCGAGCCATCCATTACTGGCAGTAAATCCTTCAATTCCTAATTTATTTGCAACATTTAATGCTTGTTGTTGAATAAGAGGTCCAGTTACTGAAATATGCTTGGTCCTACATTTACAAAAAAAATCAAAAACTATATCATTTAATTCTTTAAAATCAGATTTGAATGATCGCTTTAGAACATTAGAATTTTCAGTTGAATTTAGTTTTCCGAGAATTGTATTCTCATTAGCTTTGATGTGATATACTGTTGTTTTGGATATGTTATAATTCTTCATTATCATTCTTACTGATACTTTTTGTTTTAATTCCAATAATATTTCTCTCTTTTGTGAAAGTGTAAGATCTACACGTTTTTTGCTTTTTGAAACAGTCATTTATGGGAAATGCGGAAAATATTTTTAGATGTATAAACTTAAAGAGTTTTTATAAAAATTGTCCGCATTAAAGAGGTTTTCCGCATTAAAGAGGTTCCGCATTGTGGAGGTTTTTTAATAATTTAAGAATACATTTTTTTTATTAATACTCTATTTTTCCGCATTAAGGAGGTTTCCGCATTAGGGAGGTTCCGCATTAGAGGGGTTTTACTGTACCATTAATAGTCATTTAATTACTTTTCTTTGGAATCAAACATATTATAATAGTTTCGAATGGTTTGTTGAGCACATAAAAGAAATATATTTTATTTAGTATGTTTACATTTAATAACATGTGTTTTGATTGTTTATTTTAATTTATTTACTTTTTACATTATTTATAAAACAATAATAGTTTCATTAAAAAAGGGTGATTAAAATACAGAAGTACCAATATTTCAGCCGGTTATTGTTTTAAATGAGTTTTTTTTTGCAATATATAAATTTTTAGAAAACTGTAGACAGAAATAAAGTGTAAGAAATTCTGAAATTTCTAAAGGAAGTTTTCAAAAAAGTAACTCAAATTGTATTGGTTCTATGAAAATTAAAAATGAGTGCAATTTTATAAAAACTTGGAGGTGAAAATATGCGCGTGCAGGTCGATGAAACAGCAAACTGGCACGAATTTGAAGGCTGTCCTAGCAATATGAACAGTGATGAAAATTCACATTTAATTTGGCTGTTTGGTTTTATTGAAGAAAATAACGAAAAAAAATACATTTGTAGGTTTTAATAAATAGAAAAACAGATAATTTATGTGAAATTTTTAAAAAAATTATAAATCCAAATACGATCATAATATCTGATGGTTATCCATCATATAAACCTACTTGCATTAATTTGGGTTTAAAACACGAAATAGTTTGTCATGCGGTGGGGTTTAAGAATAATAAAGGATTTCATACTAACAATATTAAAATTTATGGAGTATATTAAAATATGAGGTAGCAAGTAGAAGGGGTATTCCTAGAAGCTATATAAACGAGTTTATTGCGGAATTTATTTGAAGGTATAAAAATTTTACACCTTCTAACACTATAAAAATTAAAAGAAACTGGTTGAAAATCATCGAATATTTATGTAATAATTAAGTATTGAATAATTAAATATTTTTTTTTTATATTTTTTTTTTCATTATTATTTTTTATTATTTTTATTATTATTTTTTTTTATTATTTTTTTTTATTATTTTTTTTTGCAAGACCCCCCTCCTTAGAAATTATAAAAACCCCGAGGTGAGGCCTTTTGAGTGACGCATTCGAGGGTCGTTTTATTTTTTTTAGACCCCTTAAAAATGACGTCAAAAAAGGAAATTGGCATGAACAAAATAATTGAAGAAGTTAATATACACCATAAGATGGTAGAAGAATTTATAACAACGTCAGTAGCAAATTTTGTAGCGGAAAGGTATCGAAAATAAAAGATAAAAGGGTGGAAGATGTACGCCTAGAAAATGTAGGAAAATTAAACAAATTTTTAAAAATGATTTTTTAAGTAAAAATAATATATCAAATTTAAATATTATTTTAATAATTCATTTATCAATTAATGATCTAAGTAGCACCGTTATAAATATTTTGACTTTAATATCTAAAAAATGTGTTATAAACGTCAAAAACGAAATAAAAAGAATCATGTGCCGAACAATTGAAGAAAATCCAATTAAAATCGGCGGGAAAGGAATCATCGTCGAAATTGGGGAAAGTAAAGTAGGAAAAAGAAAATTTAATAAAGGTCACAAAGTAGAACGTGTGTGGCTTCTGGGAATGGTAGAAAAAACTGAACAAAGAAGAATATTCATAATAAAGGTTGAAGACGGGATGAAAGAACACTAACCAGTATAATTAATTTATACGATGAAAAAGAAAGTATAATTTATACCGACGGATGGAAAGGGTATAAAAATCTAAAAAACCACAGTTATGTGCATTGTACAGTAAACCATTCTAAGTGGTTCAAAGATCCAAATACTGGAGCACATACCAATACCATCGAAGGAAATTGGGCTGCGTTTATAAATTCAATTCCTAAAAGATATAGAGTTAAAAAATATGTTAATTTTTACCCATCTCTGTTTTTAATAAAAAGATATTATGATGTTAAACCAATAGAGTTAATAGTTAAATTAATTTTTATTTAAAAAATTTTATTTATTTTTAATATTTTTATTTTTATTATTTTATTTTTTTCTCTTCAAATTTTCAACTCATTTTTAAGGAGTCCAAAAAAAATAAAACGTCCCTCGAATGCGGCACTCAAAAGGACACACACCCAAAAACCCCATATCAGACCCCGAGCCTGTAGTTTTATTTTTCTTTAATTGTTTTTATTTATTAAAAAAAATAAAAATGCGTTTCCAGTGGGGTTGAAAACATTTAATCTGTAAGTATGCGAGTCTAATTTACATGTTTTTACAAATTATACTTTTTTATTAAAAACTTAGGATCAATTAAATTTCTTGGTCGCAAATGAAATTAACCAAATAAAACAAAACCAAATTAAATTAAAATAAAATTAAACAATTATACATAAATAAACAATTTGATATTTCCCCTCCAAAGTGTTCTGTTAGAAATTTAAGTCTTTATTAAGTTTTTAACCCTTTCATGTTTCTAATTTCGGTAAATAACGATTAGATCGCGTTGTTGGGATTAGATCGCGTTTTAGAAATACCCTTTAATGTCAAGAATTTCTAAAAAACAAATTGTTTTATCTAATCAACTTTTAACGAACGAAGAGATTCTGAAAACCAAAATAACCGAAAACTTCATTAATATTACTTTCTGTAGTTTAGAAGAATCGAACATGTTTATGGCAAAATGTTGGTTGTTGAAAAATGAACAAAGGTGTTAAAAGTGCGAAGAACTTCCTTTAATGAGATATATAAAAAGAAATGAATCAGTAGACGGGTTTATATGGGCGTGTAAACGACCTTGTATTTCAACAAAAAGCATTAAGTGTGGAACATTCTCTGAAACTAGTAGATTAAGTTTCCGAGAAATTTTTATTATTTACCATAAGTATATGAACGGGGAAACATTTGGGAACATAGGATATGAAATAGATAGAGATTATGCATCTGTTAGCAAAATAACTGATGTAGCGCGTGAAGCTATCTGTTACTATTTATGTTTAACAAGTGAAAAAATTGTGGTAAAAATTTAGATGGGAGTAAAAAGATCGTGGAAATTGATGAAAGTAAATTCTTCAAACGCAAGTTTAATAAAGGGAGAATAGGACACGAACAATGGTACGTTGGTGGGACTGAAAGAGGAACAAGAAAGTGTTTCATGAATACAGTAATGAATCGAAATGCAGAAACGATTGCAAAAATAATGTCGGAAAATGTTTATGACAATACACTTATTGTCACAGATATGTGGAGGGCTTATGAAATGGCTCTTTCTTCAATGCCCACCTATAGTCATCAATCTCTGAATCATAGCCTCAATTTTATTGATCCTAATGATCCTACCATACATACCCAAAATATAGAAGGATTATGGTCGCGTTCAAAATATTTTTTAAGAAAGAGAAAAGGAATTTCTATTGTAGAAACAATCAGAATATCTTATCCAGTTTTTATGGGAATATAACATAGAAAAAAGGAAAAGAATAAATAGATTAATAATTTTATTAAGATATGAAAATTTAAATTAAAATATTAAAAAAAGGGTATTTCTAAAACGCGATCTAATCCCAAAAACGCGATCTAATCGTTATTTACCCTAATTTCCCGTCATTATGAAATGATTTAAGATTCTGGGTAATTTTCCTTGATATTCGCGACACATAAATAAACTTATGATAACTTTACATACGGTTATACACATCATTCGGTAACGCATATAATGGTTTGTGCTCGCCGATAAACAAATTAGTAGCGGAGATGATGTGATCACAATCGATGGGCACTAAGTTTACTTTTTTTGCTAAATTCTATTTTTCCCAAGCTCTATCTGAACCTAAACCAACTTCGACAAGACAAAATGTATCACTTACATTTGTTAAAGATATTTATGGGAAGCTTTTTCACTTTTAATAAATCATCGTTCGTCGTTTAAACAGAATACTCAAGCAACCGTGATCATTCAGTATGCCATTTTACACCTTCATTCTTAAAATTAATATGACAATTTTTTGTAAGATACTACTTAATTGCTAAACTTTTTTGAATTTAATCGGTCGTGGACGCAAGCATATCTATAAATTATCTTCATTGAACTTTCTATCGAAATTGAAAATAAAGAAAAAAGACATATAATTTTAATACTCGAATATTTATTACCTATTCAGACCAACAACATCTCCCGACAAGACCATTCACACAATTTTTAGAAGTTTTAAGAGGTATAAATACGAGACACAAAGTACACACCCTTCCCCTATTTTTAATAGTTTCCCCATATACCATGAACGCTATCTTATTAAAACATTATAATAAAATTTTCTTCATGTTGTTCTAAATTCATAAGAGAATTAAAAAATCCGAAAATATCTCGGTAGCGTGTCCAATATATTTACTTGATTTAAACTTATCGGATCAATTCTATGCGCTGATGGACGTATACATTTTAAGCAACGTAAAAGTATTTTTTGGTCTGCCCTGAACTTCAATATCGATGAATCACAATCAACAAATCCACTGCAATAAAAAAATTTACATGAAGCTTGAAAAAATGTGTTTAGTAGATTTCGGTGTCAACTGTATTTTTTTCCCGAAATACTATCAATGGGCTTTTTTTTCCCAAAGGAAAAAATATAAAAAAATAAAAAAAGATTGCATTTTAAAAGTATTTTATTTTATAAATTACTTTTTCAAATCGATTGATTTTATTGTTAAACAGCCAGCAAATTTCGTCTAAAAAAGCTTTACGTTCAACAGTTCAAACTCCTTTTCTTGATTTTATAGAAACCTTAACACAATTATTGAAAGATTTAACGGCTTGAGTATTGACCCCAGTGAGCTTGTCAACGAAATTATATTTATGACAAACATTTATGTGAGTAAAATAAAATTTAGATAAACCTGTGTAGCTGTTATGCTCATCGGTTGATATCGCACTACCAGAAGCCACGGTTGTACAAATTATTGGAATTTAAGTACTAGAACACTTGTCAGGAATTAAGCATGCAAATGCTCTAGCAAATTTCTGTCAAATTCAACAATACAAAGCGCATCCTTTGTATTATCGGGAGAACGGCCCGGTGGCTTTTACACTTATAATCGAGCATAGTCTCGTCAACTTGAATAAATTTATTTGGTCCTCCAATTTTAGTGAATGCAGGCTCTGTTTCAAAGATTCTTGATAGCATTTTATCAATTATATTTTAACGGTTTTATGATCCAGCTCTAAATCTATTATTATAGAATGTAAAGGTTGTTCCACACACCAACTTTTTATAATTTTAAGTATAACAATGATGTCCACATTGATCTTTTCAAAGAAGCTTCTTTTTCTTATACTATTTTTTGTTCTATTGCTAGAACAGTTTTTCTCTTTGCATCTCTAATACAACTTCTCTCTATGTTTGTTGAAGTCATTGATGTCATATGCTTTCTACAGCAAACACACTCATTTCTTTAGCCAGAAACCCTGCATCTATCACGAACATAACTGAGCTTTACATTTTTTTTGATCAATGCAGTCACATATTCATCAGGCGACATTTGAGCATGCAAATTTTTTGATTAAATAAATTTTTTTAATTCACAATTATATTAATTTTTTATTTTTTATTGTCAATGGGATTTAGTAACTCAACAAACTGTGAAAATACTCATTTTAATAATTTTACGATTCAGATGCGCTTATGAAGTATACAAATAGATTGCTTAAGTTTAAATTCTGATTATTTCCGTATAATATTTTAGAATGTGTCGAACAACACTAGGTTTATGTATATATAAAATTTAGTATTGGAGGTTCTTTTCATCATGACCTTAAACATTTTTTATACTTCTCAAAAAAAACAGAGATAAGGCAAAGTGTCGTTTTTAAAAGTTGCCCTATTTTTCATCAAATGCTTCATGTTTTTTAGATCTGAAAAAGATAGTTTTGTTCGAACTGTAAATCGAAATCAAAATGTTCTAAATTCTTGTGACAAAATTAACATTAAAATATTTAAAGTAAATTTACTATTTCGGAATTATGTGTTCTTTTATACGAAAATAACCTTCTAAAGAATTGTGTTGAAACTAATATGAGAAATACAATGCTAAACCATTTTGAACATGTAAATTTTAAAAGATAATAAAAGTTGTTCGTAAGTTTATTTTGTAAAAATGTTTATTTAAATACTTTAAAAAATATCCTCTTATATAAAAAAGTATTTAAAGAATATCCTTTTACAAATGCAGTAATAATCCTAATTATCTATTCTTCTGCTTTTTTCAATTTCTTCTAGTATGATAGCTTCTATAGATTATGGCGCTTGTATAAACCCCCGCCGCATTATTTTTTATTAATTTAGTATTTTATTATTTAAGGTCTTAAAACTACAAAATTAGAAAAATAATAAAATATTATCTTTTATTTCACAAATAGATACTTTAATTCTTAGTATTTAGCATAAACTAATACATGAGAAAACAATAAAATACTTCATTAAAAATCTGTTCTCGCAAAAAATAATTAAACTTCATCTTACTGGATATAAAAGCGCAACATCATTTAAAAACAAAATAAAATCCTTTTTATATTGTCTATACATTATTTCATTAAGATGACTTGTCAGTGTATTTCTATACGTTCCCATTCTCATTTTACTCGCATGTTTTATTCTCTGCCAAAAAACTTCAACATGATTAGTCGTACAACCCGTTGTATAATTCATGAACTCCCCAATCGAATGATTGATTGTAAAATGTATAAATCCGTAATCCACAACACACAACACACATATATACTTGAGCCGAATCGGTATGTATTATTGATCCTGGATGCATATGTTGTAAAATTAAAGGCAGTAATGTTTTTCTACACCTATTTTCAACTTTCCAAACCAACCCAATTTACTACTTACGCAATAAATTGCAAAGCACCATGTCACTCTGAACGCCCTGCCTTGGTTATATTTCCTACGGCACAATACCGCTTCGTCCATTTCCACCGTATTTCCTTCACACCCCAAATTGATAGTATTTCTCCTAATAATATCCCCATACACGTCACGACAAAAATTTAACCAATCAAATATTGTTATTTTATTTTTTATGCCTGTTTTCCGAAGTAGACTTTCAATATTTACCTCATTATTATGAAAATAAAACATGATTAAAAGCAACTACCAATACGAAGTTTTGATTTCAAAAAAAAAGAATCTTTTCCTATAGAAACTTCTTTTCAACAGTTACGTTTTCGGCATCGAAAATAAACCCCATTATTAGTAGAATTGGTTCTATGCTGTGGAAATCGATGCGTTTGACAGCATATGATGCTGTGTGGTAATATGCCAACACTTTGTGCAAAAGAAATAGCAGCGTTTTCGTCTGTTAACAATTGAAAAAAAAAGATCGTTTAGAATCGGAGTATCTAGCATACGGGTAAAATAATCAAAACATATTTATTAAAAGGTTGTAAAGATATCGGGGTGCATGGGTATTACAGTGTGTTATAAATAATACAGTGTGTTATAAAAATTAATTAAAATAAAAATATATTTTAAAAGAAATAAAAAAAAATATGCAATATTAGAAATAATATTTTTATTCACAATGTAAATCATATTCTTGAATCATAAACATTATTATTATTTCGTTGAATCTTTTGTATTTGTCAACATTCTTCTCCCACATAAACTTAATCAAATGCTCAAATTCTTTATTTTTGTTTATGCCATTTTTTCCTCGTAAAGCCTTCTTACTATGGGACCAAAAACTTTCAACAGTTTGGGTATGTATTTCATTGTCATCTGGATCTACAAAATTATATGTATGATTAATGGTATTATGTGTAAAGACGTCGCTATTTCTAAGGGCAGCACCATATGCGCGCCACTCATCGGTAATTATTCGACTTCCGGGGTTTACATTCTCCATTATAATTCCTCGCAATGTTGTTGCATTTCTATTTTCAACGGCAACGATAAAGCATTTGTGACTTTCTCTTTCAACACCCCCTACATACCATCTTCCATTTTTAACAACTCCACGATTATATTTTCTTTTAAAAAATAGGCTTTCATCTATTTCTACTGTTTTTCTAACACCTTCATTACTTATTCCGCCGATTTTTTCTTTGTTCATTTTAAAAAATGCAACTACAGCCTCCCGAATAAGGGTACACCAATAACTAACAGTCTTTCTGTTAATTTCCAAGTCATACGAAATATTTAACATTTCTAAATTTTGACTCAACTTGTAAAGAAGCTTCGCAAGTAATGGCAACGGAAGTTTGGAAGCACAAAAAATGCTTTGGCTCCTAATTGATGCGGTTTTTCTACAAACCGGACAAGACCATCTATGTTTATCTGTAGTTGTTTTTGCTTTAAGTAAGTTCATTTTAATAAGACAAGATTCACAATTCATTGAATTAAATATTAATCGATTTTTTGCAAAGAAAGTTAGATAGCTTTTTTCATTAACTTGATTATACAGTCTCTGTTCATTAAAATTTTGATTTCTAATTTGATCAACTGGCAGTATTCTATCGGATTCAATTATATAGTAAATTTTTTCTGCTCTTGACATGTTATTTCTTTTAAAATATATTTTTATTTTAATTAATTTTTATAACACACTGTATTATTTATAACACACTGTAATACCCATGCACCGTAATTCTTTCTGGTGAAGTATTGGTACCATTTCATTCTCATAATTTAATGTTATGGTTTATTTAATTTTTTTTATTATAAATAAATTATACCGGTTTTTCCCCCCCGGGGAGAAAAAAACCGGCTAGATCCCTAAATTGTTCGCGTGCAAGGTTAAGACGCGCGTAATGCGCGCCACATTAATTAATATTTTTAATTAAAAATTTTATTTAATTATATTCACTTAAAAATATATTTAATTATATTTAATTAAAATGGTATTCATTTCTTACATCCTTAATAAAATCATCAAAAGACTTTCTAAATCTTTGTCTCCACATATCTTCCCCTATATGACTATTCAATAAACTCCTATGCGTTCCATATCTAATTTTATTGCCGGTTTTAAATTTTTGTCAATCCTGTTCGATATGGTTAGTACTATAACCATGTTCAGAATTTACAAATTCAATTGAATGGTTAACTTTATAATGTATATAGCCTAAATCAGGCAAACAATCATAAACACGAGCAGAATCTGAAATTATAGATGTCCCGGGTAATATGTACCGTTGAATTAACGGTATTAGTGTTTCGGCGGTCCTATCTTCAACTGCTACTAAAAATGACCTTTTAGAAATCACTTCATAACCACCAAATACCCATAGTTTCTAACTAGTCGTCTCTATTATATTTGCGCCTCACTATTGCACATTCATCGATTTCAACAACCACATCCATACCTCCTAATATTATAGGGTTCCTTAAAAAAAAGCTACAGCAAATTTCCCTCATAAAAATTTTCCAGTCGACTATAGTGCTATTTAATCCCAATTTTATCTCGTGTTGAATTAATTTCTGCATTTGCATATTTTCAACGCATAAATACATCGAACGAATGGATTGCTGGATTGTCAAATGTGTTTTTTTAAAAAATGAATCGTCTTTACCAGATACTTCTTTTCTACAAGTTTTACGTGTGCAACGGTAATAAAAACCAATATTTTTACCTTTCCGTTTTCGTAGATTATATTTGCCTCCGCAAATACAATGACTCCTATCTAATATCAACCCATGTGATTGAGCAAAAGACAAACTTGACCTTTCATCGATCGTAATAGTAATAAGTTCAGCATAAGTAAGTGAATTTAAATTTATATATTTTTCATAATTTTAATTTAAATAATTTAATAATAATAATATTTTTAATTAAAATAATAAGGGGGGAAGTGTACAAGTGCCTTTTTTCTAGCTTTTGCATCCAAATTATGTATTTACATCAATACATTTTCTCCTTTTCTTTTTCGAGTAAATTGCTTATCTTTTTTATAATGTTTTCCTTTTTAAAATACTTTTGATATTCTCCTAGTATAGGTCATTTAAAATAAAAAAAGTCATTTTAAATAAAATAAGTCATTTTAAAAATATTAAAAAAAATTAATTTATACGTATGACACAAATCATAAGCAGAACACAAATAACCGACAAAATTTACTCCGAAGGAAACCTAATTAACGAACATATTACTGCTAAATTCATCTTTAACTTAAGCACAGACAAGGAAAAGATAGTGAAATGGCTAGCTTCCTTTAATCTTATTAACAATACTTCTCTATGCAAATGTCACAACACAATGAATTTAATAAAACGAAATAAACTAAGTGATGGTTTTCAATGGGTTTGTCAAAATTGCAAACAAACCTAACCTTTACGAAGAGGATCGATTTTGTAGTGTAGTAACTTAAGCTTGATAAACATTGTTTTGATATTATACTATTGGGTAACGATGAATCACAACTGAAAGTAATTAATGAAGTTAAAATAAATAAGAACACTGTTTCCGAATAATGTGAATATTTAAGAAATAAATGTTGTGAATTTATAATTGATGGCGATAATGACATGGTTGGTGGATTGGATGTGAATGGGGATCATATCGAAGTTGAAATTGATGAATCGCTTTTCAATAAGCGAAAAAATAACAGGTGAAGAATTGGAAACCAAAAGTGTGTATTTGGGGGAGTGGAACGTATTAGTGGAAAATTTTTATAGTTATTGTTGCTTCTAGGGATGCTCGAACTTTGTATAGAGCTATTATACGTTATGTAAGAACATTTTCTAGAAGCATTTAGGATTCTTGTGAGGTTATAGTGAATTATCTCGTGATTTAAATTTTCTTCACGATCAAATCAATCACAGTTACAATTTTATTGATCCCACCGATTCAAGGATACACACCCAGAATATTGAGAATATGTGGCATCACGCCAAGAAAAAATTAAGATTTCAATATGGAATATCATTGAGATTAATGGAAGGCTATTTGGGGGAATTTGTGTTCAGGAAGTTAAATTGTTTTAATAAGTCAAAATTTTTCAACATTATGTTGCGACATTTAAAAGTTGAATAAATTAGGTGGTTTTCAAATTGATATATTAATTTAAGAAATGACTTATTTTATTTAAAATGACTTATTTTATTTTAAATGACCTATAATAGGAAATTACCATACTTTATACTATTTTACAATTTCTTTTTAGTTACTTCCTCGTTTTTATTCTTTCCTTTATATTTCTCGTTCAATTTTAGAATCTTAATTATTAATTGGTCGTTCTTCTTTGCATGAAAATTTTTATTTATCACTGTACCATTATTTTCCAATACTATGTCTCCGAGACCTTTCGTTAGTCATTCGGCCCCGTCCTTATAGTTTTCAATGTTTAACAATGCTTTTACTTTATTCATGTTGATAAACTTATGTAACCGAAAAATCTGCCTGATACAATATTTTTCTATTTTTTCAAGCCTCTTTAATCTTTCATCGTTGCTTATTAGGATAGTTGCTTTATAGTCCACCAATGGTCTTATAAAAGTGTAGAAAAGTAAGAGACGTACATATAACTTAGGATTTTTTCTTGTAGGGTTTATTTTGGATATCCTATTTTTTACAATTGTCGTACTGTTATGAGTTGTTAGAATACCCTTTCTTCCCATAAATATACCCAGATATTTGAATTCAAACCTGTCTGTAATAATAGTATTGTTTAAGAATTTTTGTTCTTTGCACCCAATTGTAAATGATTTTGCTGCATTTAATGAAAGATTAAAGTTTTGCAGTATTTGTAGACTTTTGCTATTTCTTCTGAGAGTTCTTTTTCTGTATTTGTAATTATGGCTATATCATTTGCAAACAGGTATATCTTTTCATTTTCTGTTCCGTCTTCGTTGAAAGGCACACCGTCTATCTATAAGTTGATAAGTATATGATTTATTATTGAACCTTGCGGTAAACACACAGACAGTTTCTTTTTACTTGTTCCTTCCACATTTTCTAGCTATAGATAATCGTTTTCTATTAAGAATTTTATAAGTTCGATAAATGGTTTAGTCATGCCATTATGCTTAAAATTTTATATATTTTTGGATCTGTTCACATACTTATATGCTTAAGTAATATCTAAGAACGCATTTTACAGTTAGCATTGGATTTATTGACCGCTAGGCGAACTTTCGCCTTCGGCGACAATTCGCCTAATTTTATTAAAAAAAGCGAATTGTGATCTAAAATCATTACTTATAAAATTTAAATAAATAGCCATAATGGAACTTATCCCCACAAGAGAGGAAAGCAATTACTGACTGAAAATAACATTATTTATCACCTTAAGAATTAAAATAAAGCTTCAAAACTGTGGTATTCCAAAAAGAAGCCATGTCCCGGTCGCTTAAAAATAGATAAAGATCGGAACGTGATTACAAGGACTTCTCATGATCACATAGGCAATAAAAACGAAGTTGATCAACTCAAAATGAATGTAAAATTAAAAGAAATGGCAGTGGATACCACATACTCCAGCAGAGAAATATATGGTAAAATCTGTATTGTTAATAATGAAATTTGTCATTCCAAAAAAAAATCTATTTATAAAAATATAACTAATATCCGAGGAAAAAGGCATTCTTTAAATGTAAAAGATTGTGATGTAGTATTACATTTACAATTTACTTTTAAAAAAGAACAATTTCTATTGCATAATACCGAACATTTAAAAAATTTTTCTACTACATCAAATTTGTATTATCTTAACAGATCACCCGTATGGTTGATGATGGCACTTTCCTTTCTGCACCGAGAAAGTTTGAACAAATGTACGTATTTTATGATTATGTTTTTGAAAAGTGTGTTCCTTTAGTCTACATTTTGAGGACAAAAAAACCGAAGAGCAGTATAATGAAGCATTTGAAAGTATTATTAAGAATTTAAATTGTAATATTATGCGTGAAATAGTGTGAGATTGTGGAATGGCACCAAAAAATGCAATTTTAAGAAATTTCGGAAAAATAACAGTAAAACATTGTCTAACACATTTTTCAGCTACAGTCTATAGAAGTTCAAAGAAAGTAAATTTGAATTATGAATATAATACCAATATTAATTTTAATAATTCAGTACGAAAGCTAAGAAGTCTAGTATTTGTGCCTAATGGAGATGTTTCCAGTTTTTTGGAATTGTTATGCAGTGAATTTGACAAATATAACGATTTTAGAATTTCAAGATTTTTTACAACATTCCTAAAAGCATATTGTCATCAAAATTTGGATGTTTCTACATTAAAAAAAGAATATCACAATTATAATCGTTTCTTGATGGGAAACCGCTTACAACAAATATTGCGGAAGCATTTAACAACGCATTTTTTAGGGATTTAAAATATAATAAGATTGGAATGGTTGCATTTATTGATTGTTTAAAAAGTCGACATGGATTTGTGAATTTGATATTGAAGAAGCGTTAAAATATCCAAACAAGATTTATAGTAGTTTGAGGCAAATCAGAAAAATGGAAAATTTAAAGGATGTGGGAAGGATGATAAATAATTACCATAAATTGGATGACTTGGCTGCAGTGGGGGAATTTATTCTTGGAATTCTTAAATAACGTATTATTTATTTTGTTTTATAATTTTAGATCGAAGTTCGATTTTTTTAATAAAATTAGGCGAATTGTCGCCGAAGGCGAAAATTCGCCAAGCCATAGATAATCGTTTTCTATTAAGAATTTTATAAGTCTGAAAATGGTTTAGTCATGCCATTATGCTTAACAATTTAATATATTTTTGGATCTGTTCACATTATTATATGCTTAAGTAATATCTAAGAACGCATTTTACAGTTAGCATTGGATTTATTGACCTTGTTAGGTGAAATAATATGATCTTGGGTGGCGGTTTAGGTCCTAAACGCTATTTGTCTCATACTTATTTTTATAAAATCGGTTATTCTCTTAAGAATAATTTTTTCGTATACTAATCCGAAGTTTTCTATTATGGATATTCGTCCATACGTTCCGTCAGGTTTAGAGATGGGAACTAATTTAATTCTATTCCAATTCTCGTGTATTTTACCAGACAAATGTATACCGTTAAAATCACGTCATAAGAATTCCTTTCCATAATCTTTTAATCCTTTAATAAACTCATTTCTTAACCCCTAACATCCAGTGGATTTGTTATTCTTGTGAGCGTATATATTGCATCGTCCACTTCTTCTAATGTTATTTCTGTCATTGTTAAAAGTTTGGTTGTGTCGATATTGATTCCCTCGTGTATTGTAGCGGGTACGAATTCGTTCATTAAAGAGAGCGATTAAGCCTTAGTCATGTATATTTTTGATTTCTTGTCTATGATGAGTATAATATTTTCTTGTAAACGCTGATTCTTAAAGTAGTTTCATTCGATTCTTTTGGATTTAAAGTCTTTCAGTTATTTTAATAATAATAAGTACTTAATTTCTTGATAAACTTTTTCGGTAGTTAGAACCATCCTTAGTTGGTCGTGTACATTAGTTCTAAATTCTCTCCTTACTGGTGTGTTGGTGATTTTAATAGAGTTGAGGCTATTAGTTAATGCCATTTCAAGTTCATAGAAGGGCTATAGTTACTTAAAGCCCCCCACTTTTTTTTAAAATATTTAAAAATAAATTTAAATAAATATTTATTAAAAAAATACTAAATATATAAATATTAATAAAACAAGTTATCTATGGAATCAGTTGAATAAATTAAAAATTAATGTAAAATGATCGAAAAAGGTATTTATGTTTTTTAAAACCCACTAAATGAGATTAATTTTTTTTAAGTTAATTTATTGCAGCAAGTGAATTAATCTAGCAAACACGTTAGTATGTAAACAAACATTTTTCCTCCAGATGTATTCGTCAATGTAACTTTGTAAATATATCTTACGTGTTCCATTCATTGCTTTAAACTTTCTCTTTGCCGCGCACGAAGCTCCTTCTATTGCATTCGTATGCACACCTGTAATTGGGTCATTAAAAAAATGGGTATGATTGACTACGAAATGATTATAGGGTCCAAGTACTGCTAGAGGTGACGGTATGTCTTGAGGGTAGTTTGGGCTCCCTGTATACACCGAAAAACAGTCCGACCAAATTATACTATTTGGCACCACAAGTTCTGAAATTATGGGAAATATGGTCTCTCTTTTTCGATTTCTAATAATTTTTAAGAAAACTTTTTTAGTCTCCACTTCATACATTTAAAAAGCCCAAAATTTGACCTAAAAATCACACTTGCAACACCTCTTGAATGTTTCAACTTCATGAATTTCGACTCATCAATCTGCGTGATTGTCCCAGTATTGCCAAAAATATATTTGGGTAAGACCTGCATTAAGGGGGGGGGCAAAAAATTAAAATTTAATTAATTCGGTTTATTGATAAATAAAATCTAAAACAAGCTTCAATCGATACTAGATTTTTATTGTATTCAAAAATAAATCGATTCAAATGTTTTCCTAATAATTCAAAGGTATTTACCTGAGGTAAATTTTCCTTTGCTGTCCTCCACCAACGTTCAATATTTTGAGTATGAATATACGCATTATCAAATTCAACAAATGAAGTACTGTGATTGATTACATCATGGTGATATCCCAGTTCATAAAGCCCACGATATGCTCTCCAACCGTCGGTTATTATCTATGTACCCATTTTAATATTGTTTCTAATAAAATCTCGCAAGACTGTTTTATTTCTTAATCGTGATACAATACATCGTACTTTTTTCGTTCTTCTACATATTGCGCCAATTACCCAATATTTCTCTCCTCTGAGAATTCTACATCTCTCGTCTCTTCGAGATACGACATGGCTCTCATCGACTTATGCTATATCACCAACGCCACCAAGATTCCCTAACACGTTGTTACAATTCATTTCATCAATTTTTGTAAACCATTTATTTAATATTCGTCGAATGGTGTTTTCGTCGTAATGCAGTTGCTCAGCTATGTTCAACGCATTTATACCCATTGCTTTGTAGTACAGTATGTACATTGTTGCGATTAAACAGATTTGTAAACCTACAAACATGCTATCCTTGAAAAGACTTAGTTATGTCCGGCAATTTCGTGGTGAACATCTCCATATTTTCTTTATTCCCCGTTTCTCTCGGTCATTCTCTTGATGCATCGGCTTGGTACAGTTTGGGCAGTTTCTGTGGGTGTGAATATATCTCTTGTGTTGCAAAAAACTAAGTGTTGTTTCGGGATCTCGTGTGGCTATTATTAGTTCAATAAAATTCATGGGTATAATAATTTTTTTTAATTTTTATTTTTTGACCCCCTAAATGCAGATGATAACTATATTTGTTTTCTTGCAGGAAGATTGAAATCATATTTCTTATCCTTTTAAAAAAGTTTAACACCGATTTTTGGCTAACCTTTGACTTTGATACGGAGGATTTCAATGTTGTTTCGTGAAACCACTCATATAAAAGAACTAATATATTTGTCAGTTTAATTTTAGAGTTTTGGAAAAAACCATCAAAATACAACCCCTTCTCAACATCATGTGCGTTCTCTTGCCCCCGAAATCTAGATCTCCAAATGAATCCATCTAATTTGGAGGGTTTCTTAGTTAGCTGCATTGGCCTGCTACACATATGACAGTTTTGAGTCCTTCTGAGCAAGGAATTGTCAAAAAACCACAAAAGACATTTTCATCATTGACTACAAGTTCGGCCAATTCAACTAATACCATAGATATCCTTTTTTATTAATATTTATATATTTAGTATTTTTTAATAAATATTATTTAAATTTATTTTTAAATAATTTAAAAAAAAGTGGGGGGGGCTTTAAGTAACTATAGCCCATAGAAGTTTATTTTTAATTTATCTTTATAAGAGTATTCAAATCTTGTATTTAGGTTGTTTGATTTTTTATTATATTTATCTAGATTATACGTTGAAGTATCGTAAATTTTACTGTTTATTTCTTATTTAGTGTTATTAATACATGATCAAATAATGGTAATTGGTTAAAGGTAGTAGAAGCGGGTCCTTTTGAAGGTCTTTTATTTTTATTTTTAACCCTTGTTATTTATGTTCAAAAAAAGAATAAGAAATTTTTAATTTAATAATCATTTTGAATAATAGGTTCATATATTCATCCATAAAAGCAAACAAATTGATATAAGGAATTATTAGTATTCAACGTTCTACAACTCTTAGGAACAAAAACTTTTAATGCTGACCAATTACCTTTGATGGTATTGGTATGAGCACCATTTTCTTTATTAATAAAAGATACAGAATGATTTACAACTAAATGTCTACTAATTAATAATGAAGCATTGTTATAATCTCTCCTACCATCTGATATTAATATACTTTCTGGGTGTACATTGCGCCTAATAAAATCACTTATAACTATTTCATTTCTTCTTTCAACAACCTCCAACACAATTCTTTTTTGGGTAGTTCTTTCAACTGCTCCAAGAACCCAAACACCTTCAACATGATGACCTCTGTTGTCTTTCCTTTTTTCGAATTTGCTTTTGTCGATATCGACTACTATATTTGGCCCTCCAATTTTTGCAGTTTGACTATTTTTTCAATTTAATAATATTATGTTTATTTCCTTTCGGCGCTTGTGTAGAATCAACTCCATAATACAAGGGGGGGGTCTTGTTAATTTTTATTAGAAAATTTTTAATTTATTCTACCCATGGTATTAGAAAGAGACTACGAAATTATATCCCAATTAGCTACAATTGAAAGTTCATATTACTTTGCAGTAGACTTAGGTCTCCTTCCCTCTGAACACTATTGCTGCAACCAATTATCACGCGTCATTTTTCGTAATACCCCTGGGAATAAAGGAATCTATTATCGATGTCAAAATAAAGATTGTAGAAAATATGTGAGCGTTAAAAATAACACGTTTTTTTCTAAATCAAATTTATCAATCAGAGAAATACTTTTAATAATATTTTATTTCAGTAAAAACGAATGTAATATTTCACGATTCCTGGAAAAAACCAATATTGAAAGTAATGAAACGATAATCAACTTGTTGAGTTTTTGTCGAGATATATGTTTTCATCACTTTGAATTGCATCCTACTATATTAGGTGGGGAGGGATGCGTAGTTGAGTTGGACGAAGCGGTATTGGTGAGGAGGAAATACAATCAAGGAAGGCTTGTTCGAGAGCAATGGGTTTATGCAGGCTATGATGTAGCTGCTAAAACATGTTTTTGTTTTGTAGTTCAGGATAGAACTAGGGAAACGTTAATACCGATTATTTTGGAATACGTCTGGCAGGGAGTATTATCTATACGGATAGCGCGCGAGTGTATGGAACTTTAAGTAGTGAAGGTTATACACATTATACTGTTAATCATAGTATAGGTGAATTTGTTAACTATGAAACTGGTGCAACAACCAACAGGGTTGAGTCACTTTGGTCGAGAGTGAAGAGGGAACATAGGAATAGGAATGGTACACATCGTACTACTTTACAATCCCATTTGTTTATATTTATGTGGCGTGATAAGTTTAAAATTCTTTTTTTACGTTCGTCGAACATATTAAGGAAGTTTATCCTTTAGATATAGTTAATTAAAGAATCATTATTTATTTTAATATTATATATTTGCAAAATATTATTATGAAAAAATATTTTTTTATTAAAAAAAATTATGGAGTGGATTCTACACAAGCGCCCTTATTAAGTTATACCCAGGAGGTATTAGAATACGATCTTTTTGAGTTTCAGCGATACCAACTATATCGATGTCAAGCTTATTTAGTTTTTCATGTAATAATTCAATCTTTATATCAGTGAAGCCACCTACATTAATAAAAAACAAATGGTGGTCTGATATTTCTAAAAGTTTTTCATCAATTGGTTTTGTAAAATTCCGCGAAGACGTGTTGTCTATTCGTTTTGATAAGCATTTGTCAAAGTTTATGTCGTATTTATTTCTTTTAATACACCTATCTAGGTTGTAAGATAGGTTAGCGGTGTTATTTTCTATTTTAATAAATTCTTTGTGACTTAAAATTTTAAATCAACCAGCGGTAAGACTAAGGGTAATCCACCCAACACATCTAGCAGGAAACCATACAGAGGTTATATCATTTAAAAATTTTACGTGGTAAATAGTTTTTTTATTTTCAATTTTTAATACTCTGGCAAAAGTTTTTCTCGTTCCAATAAATGTTGTTTCGTTTAAATCACGGATGTAAATTGTTTTTAATTTTTCATGTACAGTGAATATCGATTAAGCTTAAATCGGTTAAGTGGGAAATATCGGTTAAACGGGACATAATTGCTCAAAATATTTTTTTATACAAAGCATCAATATACAAAATCGTTTAAGCGGGACACATTTTTAACTTTTTCATTTATTTGAAAAAAATTCAAAAATGTGAAAATCTAACACTAGACGAAAAAGTCAAAATAATGCACGAGATATAAAGAACATCAAATCAAAGCGGTATCGTGTATAGAGGCATTATATTCAGTTCGACAGTCAGTCGCAGTATGAAAAACAGACAAAATATTCTCATATCACATGCAAGCAGCAATAAAAATATCAAAAAAGTTAAGATATCAGAATATGACGAACTAAATAAGCTAGTAATAAATCGCTCAAACACACACTTAAAGATAAACTAACTGTTCCCACTTTTTTATTGCAAGAAAAAGCTTCGAGAATTGGATTAGATTTGGGCATTGAAAATTTTACTTGCGGCGATGGCTGGATTAAAAGATTCAAAATGAGACATACTATCGTTTCTGGTATTAAATCACGTAAAGCTAGTGTTGTTAAATAGGAATATGTTGATGATTTGCTTCTGGAAAAATGGCTGGAGCTGAGAAAAGGATATGAAGATAATGACATTTTTAATAATGACGAAAAAAGCTTATTTTACAAGTGTATACCTGCATCAAACTTTATATATAAAGCCGAAAATGCATTGTTGGGTATCTTTAAAAGGAAAGGAAAACAGTGTTACAAACAGTTAGTGCCTGTGGCGAGAAAAAAGGTGTTTAAAGATCGACAAGAGTTTAAAGCCAAGATGTTTTAAAACCCAAAATATAAAAATGTTTTACTATGAATCCAATAAAAAGGCATGGATGACAAGCTCAATTTTTACTAAGTTTTTATTGGATTGTGACTGAGAACAAAGACTAACTAATAGAAGGATAAATACATTACTTGATAATTGTGTATCCCATCCAAAAATTACAACACTATTGTAAATTAAATTAGTATTCCTGCCAGCAAACAATACAAGTGTTCTTCGACACCTTGATCAAGGAATAATTAAAATTTTTAAATATTTTTACAAGCGAATATTATTGACAAAGCTTCTTCAAGCATATGACAAACAACATCAATTTTCATTTACATTCTTAAAGCACTTTATGCTATTACAAATGCTTGGAACTGCGTATAAACATCCACGATATTAATGTGTATCAACACTCCAAAATTCTTTCCAGAGATGATGAAAGTGTTTTAATCCCGGAAATTAATATGTTAATTGATAAATTACTACATGAAACGGATAATTTATCTGCAACAAATTAAAAATTGGAAAACTATATCGATGTTGATTTGAATTTAAGCATGGAAAATGAATTATTAGAGGATGAAGCTGAAATAATAGTTGAACTAAACAGTGGTAATGAAAATGAGGAATGTGGTGAAGATCTTGGAAAATATACACCATTGGATGCAATTTATGCGTTAAAAACATTAAGATATTATTATTCTGGCCTTGAAAACAACCTAATTTCTTTAAATTTTGTAGAAAAAATTGAAAACAATCTTAGGACCAAGTATTTAGAAGGAATAAAAACCCAAAAAACGCTATTTGATTTTAATATTTTAAAAAATAAAGTCTATTAATAAACTTATCTGGTAATTTTTTACAGTAATTATTATGTTATATATTAATGTATATTTAATTTATATTTAATTTACATTTAAATTAACATAAAAATCGCTTAAGCGGGAAATTCAGATAATAGGGATAAATTTTGAGGTCCCGTGAATTCTCGATTACCGATATTCACTGTATAAGTAATGTATAGTGTAA
Organism: Tipula confusa; assembly: GCA_963556175.1. Taxonomy (NCBI): domain Eukaryota; kingdom Metazoa; phylum Arthropoda; class Insecta; order Diptera; family Tipulidae; genus Tipula; species Tipula confusa. Next base: position 202,681 of record CAUVYK010000393.1, on the reverse strand, counting down.
AAGTCCATAATTGCTTAAGATTAGCATGTTTATTACTACGTTGTATATAATTTTAATGACGACCATTAATAGTACTGGCATTTACCAGTTTAAACTACATTTATATATATTTGTGCTTGTACATACAAAGATTACCGATTCCATAAACGCACAACTCGTGTACTTAGCTAGTCCTCGAAGGATTTCGGGATGGATCTAAACAAACCCCTCTTTTATCCGCACAAAATACCACCTCCATTAAATATTGGAAGAGATTTAGTATACCAGTTGCCCCCCTTGGATCGAACCAAGGTTTTTTTCATGGATTAAGTTTATAATCCAATATATTAATACCTAACCAGCATGAGGTAGGGTTTCGGTAATATATTTGTATATAAATCAATGTATCAGCGCGTATTTAAGGACGCACGCCTGACAGATTTTGTGTATTTTTTACCAACCTAACCAAACATTCTACTTGAGCATAACCCTAACCTTGTTGATATAAAAATATTGTATTATAAACTTAATCCATGAAAAAAAACCTTGGTTCGATCCAAGGGGGGCAACTAGTAAGTAAACTTCAACCATTCAAAGATATGAACCAATGAAACATATATAAGGGTCGTTTATTTTTTGGTGCGTCCCCGGTTTGAAGGGGTGGGATCGAATCCTAAAAATCTATATATTTTTTTAAAAAATGATGACAAAAACCCATTTACATGAACCACAGAGAAGTTGTTCTTGCAACACAGACATATGACGCAGATTTAGACTGGTTAATGCGAAATAACTATATTAAAGACGTCCTAATGTGTCCCTCCTGCGTTTTAAAAAGAATGAAGTTGGAAAGACAGAATACAACACAAGAAAGTTCTAGACGATGGCGGTGTGGCACGTGTAAGAAAAGCATATCACCGTTGTATAACACAATTTTATACAATTCTAATTTGCTTTACCAAAACAAATTGATTTAATATATTTTTGGTGTTTAGATTTAACCCAAAATAAAAGTTTACATGAAATAAAAAGCAACTCCCACGATACTATAGGCAGATGGTATAAAATGTTAAGTTTGCAATGCTTTTTTATTATGCGTGCAGAATCCCAAACAGGATAGGTGGTGTTGGTTCAATAGTTGAGGTAGACGAAGCAAAATTCTCCAAAAGGACGTTTAATGTTGGACGTGTTGTTAGATCTCCTTGAGTAATTGGAGGAGTAGATATTAACAGTGGTGATTTGTTTTTCAGAGAAGTTCTTTTTAGAAATGGAGAGACAATAAGCAGTGTTTTAGTAGAATGTATTGCCCCTGGGACGACTATTGTTACTGACTGCTGGCGCGGGTATGTTGATTTGTCCAGTTTAGGGTATCATCATCTTACCGTAAATCACAGCAGAAACTTCATCGACCCTGTGACTGGTGCAAATACACAAGCAATCGCTAATCGCTGGAGTGTTTTTAAGCGCAAGTTTAGAGCTCGTTTTATTAATGATAGAAGTGATTTAAGTTTAATGTTTGCTGAATTCATGTTGAAGTTGAAATATAAACTTAACACCTTTTCTGTAATGATGAAAAAATTGAATATATATAATTAAAAATTTAATGTTTTTTTTTAAAAAAATATAAAGATTTTTAGGATTCTATCCCACCCCTTCAAACCGGGGACGCACCTATTTTTTTAAAATGTTTATAAGATAAATACGATTAATTTAAATTTTATTTAATTTTTTTGATTTCGCTATCTCCATTTTCATACCAATTGTAAACCACTGAAATATCAAGTTTGTAAAAGTTAAACGTTTCTTAGTATTTTATAAGCCAAAACTTTGTACAACAGTTCGTTAACCATCGCCTAGCAACAGCTCTACACTGCGTAAAAATATTAAAACAGAAAATTTATTGTTGAAATAATAACAAACACATTCTATAAGGCGCAAACTGTCTTTGATACGTAGCACATAGTTTTCCTTTAGGTTTCTATAAATAGACGAGAATGGGCATTTTGAAAAAAAAGTAAGCTGCCATGAAGATTTTTAGAAAATAATGCTTGATCTGTTTCATCATGAAAAATATAAATTGTTAAAGTCACCACAAATGTCATCGCCTTATTATAAAAAAAACAAAAAAACATTGTAGTTAATATTTAATTAAGAACCTTTCCGACACTGTTCTGGCCACCAGATATGTGTTTGTGGGATATTTTCATCACTTTCTTGAATTACTCCTATTTGACATTCGATGTTTTCATCAAGATAGTTTTCATAACATCCCTTACATCCCCCCTTCCCTTTATCCAAACCTATATAAAATAAATCTAAAAAATCACTATTAAATTTATCTAGTGGCACTATTAATTCTTTAATTTCTTCTTTTAATTCAATTTCATTTTCTGAACATAATTCCATAATAGTTTGAAATGAGGATCGCATCGTTAAACTTTTCATATATTCCCAGTCTGTTCTTCTCTAAACAACTCTAAAAACAGCATCTTCCATTAGGTCCATGTTAATTATTACTATTTCTAACATATTGTCTAAACCTTTATCTTCTTTGAAATTAAATTCATACCGAATAAGATAAAAAAGAAAGGATAGAAATAATATTGCATTTTCACCGTTGATAGGTTTATTATCGTATCAACTGCATTTTTTCCCTCAATGTGGCATCATATGAATTTTTTCCTGCAATGAGGGAAAAAATCCATATGATAAAGCTTGCTTGTTTATTATATTTTTTTAGGTTTGACTAATATATATATAACAAATTAAGAACGTATTTTAATTAAATGCCATATTTTCAAAAACCTTCCGGCTTCATTGTTTAACTTCCAAGTTAACTCATTGAGAAATTCTAGCCTCATACGAGTTTATCACCCGTTCTTCGTTTTATTTCCTAATTCGATTCGTTATTGAAAGATTCTACGGCTTGCGTATTTACGTCATTTTCTTTATTAACAAATTCTCTTTTATGACATACAGTGTCATGTACAAATCCTAATTTGTTTAAAATTTTAAAAGATTTATGTTCATCCGTCCATATAACAAACCCATTTTCCAAAATTATCGGTATAATTGTAGACGCTTTTTTATTTTAAATCACGCATGAAAAAACTCTTGTTATGCTTATATCGTATTCAATAATGCAAAACGAGTTGGTTTTGTTTCGGCGCCCTACCACGATGATTTTTTACTTTATAATTTAGACTTGTTTCATCGACTTGAACTTTTTTTCCCTATACCACCCAATTTATCAGTACGTTTATCATATTTTTGAACTATTTTTAAGAATATCAATATAATTTTTTATAAGTTTTCGTATCAACCTCCATAGTTTTTAATATAGAGTGTTGTGCTGTGTCAGATGCCCATTTAATTAAAATCTTAATGACGTGTATAAAATTTAAATTCCATCCCTCGAAGAAACTTCCTTTACTTATCGATATCATTTGCCTATACTTAGAACAGTACATATTAACACACTGCCAAGCAACACCATCTTTAATTTTAAAATATTTTTTTCTTGACTAATATGCTTTTACATGCTTCACATTTTAGACCATTAGCTATTTGGTCTTTATATTCCAAATATTTCCTCAGCTCTTCTTCGTTCATTCTTACTAGTTTATTTTCAAAAGAATCTTCACTCATTATGTAGATAAATGATTTTAATTTATTAATTTTTTGGTGGGGAAAACGTCAAAATAACATCACCCTCAAAATCCAGTTGATCCTTACTATCATTTGCGCTTCTATTTTTCAAAATTTCTAGGGACCATTTAAACGACTCAAGATAACTTTCCATAATAAGTGATTTTTTTTATTTTTATATTTTTTTTTGTTTTTATATTTGTTAATGTATCAAGATTAATTAATATAAATTAATCTAGTATTTAAGTAATTTCTATACTTAATTAAATGTCGCTAGCTGGGCTCGCGACAGCGCCCAGCACGCGCATGGTTTGAGACTCGGTTTTTGCATATTTAGTTCGTGTAAGCGCTTGTATATTTCTTGTAATTAAACATGAGCCTTTTTATTAAACCTCTTAAATAAGGCGTAGCGGTTTCGAACCTGGATTTCTATCTTTTTATAAACCACTACATCACAAGACCTAAAAAAATATAAAAATTGAATATATAATCCCCAACCATGAAAACTAACAAAACAAAAAAAAAACATTATTCCATGGTTGAGCTTATATTTACAATTGATAAATACAACGAAGTTCTTTACATCGTAAACGTGAATGGGGTGGAAAATCGTGCAGACATGCATCATACCGATAAAAGAAGAAAGCTTTGAAATCCTCAAAGTGTACTTTTCAAATATTTTTTTAAAAAAATAGATATAAAATCGCAAAAAATTAAATGTCATGCAAAATTAGGGAAGTTATATTTTCAGTCTTAATTCCTTTACTCATGAAGAATTATTTACATGGTTGTTGGATAACCAGCTAGTAAAACGAGAAATGCTATGCTATTATTGTCATTCTCATATGGCACCCAAAAAAAACGTTGGAGTTATCAAATGGCTATAATTGGCGATGCCTCAATTATACTTGTCTAAAATATCAAACGACATGTTCAATTAGAAAAAATTCCTTTTTTGAACACTTTAAAATGCCAATCAAAGATATTTTAATGGTGTGGTCATACTGGCTTGCTACTTTACTGCAATACCAATTGAAAACTTTGCTTGAAATTAGCGCGACAACTATCCATAGTATCATTGAAAAAATTATTTCGTATATCATGGTTTGCGACAAGAACAATCCAATGTTATTAGGCGGGCCATTGAGAACATGCCACATTGAAGAAACAATGATCAACCATGCTGTTAAAAGTCATCCGTGGAAGAGCGGCAGAACAGGATTTGGCATTCTGCATAATTGATGTCACTAGTAAACCATCCAAAGTTTACTGTGAAATGGAGCCAAATAGGAGTGTTAACGTTTTGATTCCCATAATCAAAGAACGTGTGCTTGCAGGTACCACTATTCATAGGGATGACTGGAGAGCCTACAGGTGCTTAGATAATGATAGTGATTATGTGCACCGAACAGTGGTGCACAAATACAATTTTGTTTGTCCGGATAGTGGCGTTCACACGCAAAATTTTGAATCGTATAATAATACCTTGAAGCTTGTAGTGAAAAAAAAAGGTGTTATAAAAGAAGATAGAAAAAAAATTTTGGCTGGGTTATGTTAAGGATTAAGTATAAGTTGTCGCTATATGATTCGTTTTTATCTTTGGTTAAAGTTTAGTTCGCTTTTATTCAGACTTTTGTACTCAAATACTTATTAATTCGTTATGTGTTTTATATCTATGAAATATTAAAAACTATAAAGCTATTTTTAGTATTTATCATATAGTACATATTACTATATGTAGGAATAAATTTAAGTTATTAAATATATTCAAATTAAATGAAGTATAAATTATAAATAAATAATAATTAAAGTAAGTTCGGTTGTAGAAATGTATTTTAATATCATTAAATAAATTTTAATTTCTATTTTCTGTTGATTTAAAAAAATTTGATATTAAGAATTACAATATGAAATATATTTTTAAATTTCATTTTATAAATAGGTTTGGTTTTATTTTAGTGTGGCCGGTGGGTTATTGTTACAAAATTTTTAATATTAAAAAATATAACAGTTCGAATCTATTTTTCGAATTTATTTTTTAAATATTTTACCGGGGGATATCTTACGCATGATCATCAACCGGGGGATATCCTACGCATGATCAAAAAAAGTTTCATTAATAATATGTATTTAGGTAAGTATCGATTTTCTATTAAATTATAAGTTCTATTTATAAATCTTTTGTAAAAAAAATTGTAATTGATCTATCATAAAAATGCTCACCAACAAATTAAAACTTTTTGGTGTAAATCGAAAAGTATCTAAAAAATCGCTTGAATTAAGCATATAATAAATTACTAGTTCTATCCGTTGTAGAACAAGTTTTACTTTATCCAATAATAAATTAAGCTCAGCTATAATTTCACAGGTCAAATACATTAAAGGCATTTTTCTGATTTCAATCGACATTAAGTTTCCTTTATTTTCGTACGATAGTAATTTACAGGTTGCTTGTTTATCATATATATCGTAGCAGACTACTAATGTGTTTGTTTTAATAACAAACTCGGTCGAATAAGTGAATGGCAAAACGTCTATTTCGTTTCAAATTCACATCCTAGTTTAAAATATGCATATATATTGTTCGTTATTGATATGCAGATTCATACCGTGTTGTTTATACTGATCCTCATTCGACAGATGACACGTTTTGACAATTAACAGAAAGGCCTTGTCAACACTATTAATCTTTTGTTTTTAAACTAGAAAAAATCACAGGACTAGGTTGTAAATTCTGCTCGAAATCAAAGAAATAAATTCAAAAAGTGCTAGATAATTTATATTGAGGCAACCAGTATTTATACTCTATGATAAAGTATAAAATTTATTGAGAAACGACAATGATTATAAATACAAAAAAATTTGTCATATTATATTTTTATAAATTCTTTGTTAAAATATGATATGTAATAGGTTCTATTTATTCAACTTTATACGATTTCCCAAGTAGAATTAAATGCTTTTAAGAATACTCAGTTTGGATATCTTTTGAGAAAAAGTGAAACTTTATTTAAGAATGGTCTTAATTGTTCTTGTGTTCATAAGTCAACCTGTTATTTTTAATGATTTATGAAATTATATTTCATATATTTTTATATCCTTTACTTTTGCCTCAATTCTTCGATCATTGTAAATAAAATGTTTAGAATGTTCTGGAAACAAGCATTTCGGAACGAAACGTATAAAATAACTGTTATAACGCAGTTTATTGTAAAGATTTAAAGTAAAATGTAATAAATCAATATCTTGAAATTCTATGATCGACATGTGATTGATTTAAATAACAAATTGCAATTTAATTAAAACGTTTATATAAATTTGCCCTCTAGTTGATCAATATGAAAAAACATACATTTATAATTGTTGTTGGTACGGTATTTTTGGTTTAGTTTTTGTTGTCGCAAGAAAGGCATATAAAATAAAATGTATTTCATGTGATAGATTAAAGAGTATTCCCAAAGAAGATAATCACAACAAAGAGGAACCCAAAATTAAAGAATCGGGAATAGAATCTGAGGTCAACAAAACATTGACGGAAAAATGGAATAATGGAACTTTAATTGGAAATATGTAGAAGATACAATAAACAAGGCGTAGGAGATAAAAAATAGTAGTAAAAATAATAGTGAATTGTTCATTCAGAAAGGACTAACCCTGAAAATGTAAACCTGTTAGAAACACAAAAAAATACAAAGTTTGGCTGGTTTAGTAGAACGATAAATATTCTCAGTACGATTGTTATGAGTGCAGTGCACCTCTCTAGAACTCTTTTTAAGGGCTTCATGCTACTGTTTGAACAACAATTTTGATTCTTAAAAATCCAATTTCTGTGTTATGGATATAGTTTGTGATTTGTTTTATTCGACGATTTTTATAAAATTTTAGCTGTGAAATATTTTTTTGATGAAAAATATGAACGGGCTTATATCTAACATATTATAAAAACATAAATTAAAAAACTCAATCTGCACTTTTATATATTATATTTTGCCGATCTTATCTTTTTTATACTTAATATTTTTCGATCATGTCATTTTAATTTCCGCAGAGGGAATATAAATGACATTATATTAATTAGAAATAAAATTAATTTTTGGGTTGAAGTCCACTTATTGGCCTCCAGGTTCGAATCCTGGTATTAGCTTAGTAGTTGAATTATGTTAATTAATAATATTTAAATCGAAGGCTGGTTAGGGTAGGTCAATACCAGGATTCGAACCTGGGGTCAATAGGTGGGCTTACTCCTAATTTTTGTAATAATTTATATTAAAAAATATAAATCTTTTTAAAATATCTTACCATTTATATACGACATATATTTTGCCCGTTTCAACTGGGAATGATAAATAAGTGGTAGATGTTTTCTTTCACATAGCTTCATACGTCAAACCACGAGATGTGTGGACTGTCGTGGTGTTCTGGAGCGAATCCCTCATAATAGAAACATCGACAAGTATGCTTGGAGATGTCTGAATATTTTGTGCATAACATACAAAAAATATTTCTCTATTCGGGAAAATTCTTTATTTACATTTTACACAATAAACCTTTGAAGTTTTTAGTCCATTTCATGAAAATTGTATATCAACGTGACGAACAAGAAACCCTATTAGATGTTCCTGTGTCCAAGAATATTGTTCTTTCATTCCATTCTAGATTGAGAAGGTGCTGTGCCGATTATTTTATTGCCAATCCTATAATTTTAGGGTGTTATTGTATAAGCAAGTATGCCCAACGTGTCGATCGCCTAGAAGTTTTTTGTCGATCGCATGATATTTTAAATTTTAAATAAAAATGTTTTTTACGGAATTTATAGCAATGATAAATATTAACCAAATTACGTCTGCAAGACTACTTCATTGTCTGAATTTATATCGTCAAAATATAAATGTTGTCTAAAAATTCTATACGCTCCCCATTTAGGCTACTCAAACCGTACCAATTTTAATTTGTATGAATACTTTATGCCTGCATTGGGTGGCTGGAATAATTATGACTGCTTTATTTACATCATCGCGGTATTTCCGCAAGGTGCCTCCCTTCATGCTAGAATATGTTTGAGTTATAGAAATATTTAAGTTTTATTATATTTATCAATAAAAACTAGATAGGTAAGCGTCTTTGAAAATAAATATATTAATATTTTATGGCTGACTTTAATATTTCGTTATGAAAAACTGTTGTTACAAAAACCGTACTTAAATTTAAGAAGTATGTACACTTAATTCCCTCAGGTATGAATCCCAGAAATACACCACTTTGAAATATGTAAATAAAAAAAATCAAATACCATGATTCCGACACGAAAACAATTACTTAAAATTTTGGATCTGCATTAAAATATTCCCCCAGGGGGGATATTTTAATGCTGAGTCTAACTAAAAAATTAACATAATTTTAAACTAACAAAAAATAAAAATTTATATATAATGACAATTTCTTTATAAACAGTTGACTACAATGTCTGCCTCAAATAATAAACTTTATAAACGCAATAACTTTTTAAATTAAACCTTAATCAACTCAAACACGGCAAGACAAAATCTTGCCGGTGGTTTAAATAAAAGCAAAATTCTGTTAAAAATTGCGGCTTTTTTTTTGTTTCGACTTCCTGTCTTTTCTTTATTACATATTTTAACTCACCATTAAACGATTCTATTCCTTGCGTGTTTACTTCAGTCTCGCTGTTGACAAATTCATATTTGTGGCAAACCGTTCCATGTTGAAATACAAAAGAGCGTAAATTACAGTAGGCACCGTGTTCATCAGAATGTATAATACTTCCACTGCATACTTGTCGCATTATGATAGGTACAATGGGCTTTTGTTGTTTTTTTGATATTACGACAGCGTAGGCTGTTGTTATATTTTTAACAAATTCAATTATAACCAGCGAATCCGGGCGATTTTTCGGGTAACATCCTCGATGCGATTTGCATTTGTAGTTGAGCAGCGTCTCATCTACTTGTACGTTGATTCCCGGACCTCCGAGTTTATTTGTGGCAAAATCAGGCTTGGGAATTAATTTGACAAATTTATCAATTATTTTTAAAATTGTAGTTTCACTGATATTTAATGCGTCAATAATTGCGTAACGAGGAGTTCTAGTTGCATACTTTATTATTACCTTCATTATAAAAACAAGGCTTATGTTGAAGTCTTCAAAGAAGCTATCTTTACGAACAGTGGTATATTTTTTAAATTCACTACAAGTGCGGGTATTGCATCTCCAAGCGTATCGGTCGATGCTCTTCTTATTTTTTACCATGCTTAATGACGTCATACAATTTGCGCAGATAACTTCTCTTTTTAAAAATCTCACGTCTTGTAAAATGCTTATTATCTGACATGGACTCACATTAATCAAACTGTCGTATAATAAGTCTGTTTCTCTGCTGTTGTTTATTCGTTGCATTCTTTTTTAAATTTTTAAATTTTTATTTATTTTATGGGGGAATATTTTAATGCTGTGCCGTTTGGAGGGAATATTTTAATGCTGATCCAAAAGTTTTAGGATGTTGAAAGTATATAATATTTGCTTATTAAACTAAAGTGTTACCTGTGTATACGATGTGTGACAGCTGTTGTTCGGAGTTAAATCAAAGGTACAAGGGAGATTTTAATATGGAGAAGTAAAAATGAAAAAAAAATTTGAAAATCTTTGATAAATTTAATCCATTATTAAATAATAAATATTTTTATATAAAATTAAATAATAAATATTTTTATATAAAAATAAATAAAGGGGTTTTTCTTGGATTCAAAATCAGGGGTAATTAAGTGTACTTCAACCAAATTAAATAATATATATTTTTTCTATGATGAGTTCTAATAAAAATTCAAAGACATACTATTTCAACGGCGATTGGGAAGAAGAATTTTTATTCATTATGTATAAGTATAAATATAAATGTATTTGTTTAATTTGTAATTCGACAGTTGCGTTACCGAAGAGAAGTAATCTAAACCGGCATTTTACTACAGTACATGCAGACTTCGAACGAAAAAACGCTCCAAGAGTATTGAAAAAAATTGGAAGTACAAAGATTGAAAAGATGTTTAAATTCACAACAAACTTTGTTCAAAATAGTTTGTAGTAAATCAGCAAGGGGAATAATTGCATATATACGTGTTTGTCGAATATTTATACAGCAAAAAAAACCTTTTACAGTCGGCAATATATTAAAGAAGCCTTTTTGGCTGCTTCAGACTGCTTATTTCAAAATTTTAAAAAAAAACTGGAAATTGTTGCTGCTATCACAGACATGAAACTTTGTAGACAACCAGTAATAAGAAGATTTGAAACCACCGCAATTGACTTGCGATCACAATTTAACGTGATTTCAAAAAAATGTTCGTGGCTATCACTTCAATTTGATGAATCAACTGAAAATTTCGATATGTCCCAGATTAGTGTATTTGTACGTTTAGTATTTACTGATTCTACTTCAAAATAAGAATTTGTTAGACTTCTGTCTTACAAAAACGAAACAGAGTCTAGGACATTTACAATATTTTTAAGATATACTACACAATAGAGAGCTCTTAGTTAAACTGTCACAAATGTCTCATTTTTTTATAAATTCATATTTTTATACCTAATTAGAAAGAAGGCCATGTTTACAAAGTTTATGTCCATTAAAGATATTTTAAACAGTGAAGATGCTTCTTTAAATTTTTTAATCGAAGAAAATGTATTCACTTTAATATCAGAGATGTAAAAAGAAAAGTTGTCGCAAAAAAAAATCTCTATTATGAATTATACAATTTTTCGTCGGTATAAACTACCACACAATACTTCTCTTTTTATTGTTTGGTATTTGTTGGTGGATGTAAATTTACATTAATACAAAAAATGTCAGGTTGTTCAAATTCAACCATCAATAAAATTTTAAAAATCATTCGTTTTCAAATTTAGACCTCTCTTTCTGGTATTGATTATATGATTTGTGGATCAAATATCATCGTTGGCTTGGATGGAAGCAAGTTTGGAAAAAGAGAACATAGTCGAAGGCATTTTGTTGAAGGGGTGTGGTTTATGGATGAGTTGAAGACACTGAATATGGAAGATTATTCGCTGTTCATGTTGTGTCGCGTGATTCTAAAATTTTAAATGAGCTGATTTTGTAGTATGTAAGACCTGGAACTACAGTGATCACTTACGGGTGGAGAGGTTATGATGGGTTTTACCGTAATTATAATTTTATTAATAAAAGGGAATTTGTTAATGCTGAAGGATTTCATACGAATCATATTGAGAGGACGAGGGCAGCATTAAAACTATTTACACTAATGCGCAAAAGAGTAAGAGATATAATTACAAATAGCATATTCGATTTTAAGTTGTGATGAATTAATATCAAAAATGATTTGTGGGGGTAGTTATAGAATTAATTACCGCCTAGTTTTTTTTGCATTTTTTTAATTTTTTTTATTATTTTAAATTTTTAAAAATTAAGATCCTGTGCGGGAGTTTCACACAGGGGCCCTTATTGTGTAATCCAGCCTAATCTTCTATGTCATTCAAACATTAATTTTTAAAATTGTGCAAAAATACCTCATTATTAAACACTTTATATGTCCAGAATTTTTCATTATACCAAATGGATTCATATTAAAAATCGAAATTTTACAAGCTTCTAAAACTAATATCAGGTTTTTATAGATTTATGCACTTTGTAGTATGTTCACAAATGATTATAGCAGAATAATGAATAATAAATTTCATTTCACAATTTTTTTATATGTTGTCGGGTACATACTAGGATATGATATTGTTGAACAGAATTATACAACATCGAATGTATAGAAATACCATCAAGACTTACGGCGGAGGACTTTTTTAAATACATATCATACCTGTCTACGAACCTATAGATATAGCCTCTATAAGTTATTGTTTAAACCTTCCTTTATAGTGTCTCTTTCGGTGATAACGGATACAATTACAAGTATAATTCTATAGATACAGTTATTTATGGATTTAATCAAAATCACTCTTTTATAAACAATATATGCAATTTCTTTGAGTTTGGAATTCATAATATACAGTCACGTTTTCTGTGTATTATATCAGATACGGAGATTATGTTAGATTCTATTAAATTACGATCCCACATATTTAATCTTTATATTAGCTCTTATTGGTGAACACCCTATATGTTCTACTTGGTTGTTCTTCGATCGGTGTAAAAATAAAGGTCATATTGTTCTTCTCAACCTTAGAGCACCTCTGGTTTGTTGTTATTAGGTGTGGTTGTAACTCTGTATGTTTTTCACAATTTTATGGCTCATATACGTTGAAATTTTTTAAAACATATCACATTAATGGGTTTGAAGAATGCTTGTCTTGTCTTGTTTTAACTTATGGAAAACCCACATATTGAAAATGACTAATTTTACTAGATGGGTTGTTCTGTAAGCCACGTAAAAAAATAGCCTCGGATTTGTTTTATTAATCATCATTGAAGCCTTAGCGCTTAATATATTACTTTAAAACTAATAAAAACAGGTTGATCTCCAAATAAAAAAACCTAAAGACCTCGTGAGCTATTAGCCATGCCAGTTGTTTAGTAATTTATAAAAGAGTCTATACTCCTGTTGGTGTATATTATAAAAATTATATCGTGAAAGAAAGGTGTAATATCTACCACTTTATTTAATATTGTTATACTGCAGCCAAACCTTTTGAATAAAGAACTACCCTGAATTAAACTATAAATGATATAAAATGTGATACAATTGTAATCTTGACTATTTATGCTGCTCTGGGATGTTGTATACATAACTATAACGCAGTACTTTACGATAACAAAAAATAGCACACAAATAGATTGCAGATTTATATGTTTTGTTTTATTTAAACCTTATGGTTTGGACTTGTTTAAGAATAATGCCGAAAAAAGGAATAACACTAATTCAAACCTTTTTGTTTGTTCGTTTATAATTAAGAAGTATACCAATTATTGGTTTAAATTCGGAAAGTTACCTTCGGGGTTTAATCCCGAAAATATAATTTTAAGAAGTTTTAAACATTTTAAGGAAAAGATTATTTTGCATATGATTCCGAAAAAAAAACCGACTATGAAAGGGTTTTGAAGATGAAGAGTTGGCATTCCAATATCTTCATGAAAAAAAATTTAGGCGAGCAACAACGTCGTGGACTATTTACAGAAGGTCTGTCAGTAAGATTCTAGCTAGCGATACAAATATTATGGATGGTCTGAAAGGCTAAATAAATTTAAAATTAAGATTGATTATGATCATGGCTATGTACATCACTCATTTACGTTTATAAACCGAACTATTTTTTACCCAAACATTATAAAAAAAACGGGAAATAGAAGAAAATTAAAAGTAAAACTACAATCACAAAAAAAAAGAAAGATGCTAGGATATTTTTTTAAGTGTATATGCAATACAAAAACAAAATATGCCAGTGATATTGCATTTTTATATGTTTAAAAGGTTAATTAAATGTTAAATTGTTTAACTTTTTTGCTTATAATATTTAAAATTTAATTAAAATTAAAATTTTCGTAATTAGAACAAATGGGAAACTATCCAAATTTGATCCCGATTATTTGATAATTAAAAAAAATTTTATAAATGATGGTCTTTGTTTATGTATTGTTTTGTGGAACGTATTAAATAACAAACATAATTAAATATTGTTCATCTATGTTCTTTCATAATGAAATTGAAAATTTATTTGTTCAATTATATCTGATTAAGTTTCCATTCGATTATTTTTAATACCTTTTTTTTCAGATTTTAGATCTTTGATCAAATGAAATTTTTTTAAATCTATTTTATGAATTTATAACTACAATTTTTTTAACCCATATGAATAAAAACATTTTCTGCGTTTTATTGGGTCTATGTTTCCTTTTCCCAATGTTTTATATGGTGTTTGGTTTGGTATATCTTAATGGGGCCACAAACGTCGAAAATTCTTATGTAACAACATTACAAAACAACAATAGGTCTTTAAATGGGTTAAACCGCGATGATGATAACTTAGCAATTTATATGCTATCAAAGAGACGATTAAATCATGACTCTATCGAAGAGGATAACAACTCATCGATTGAAGGCAATATATCACACTCCCCAAAGAATCGAAATTCGGCTTTATCCTCGCTTTATTATATTCAAAGAGATGTAAATACAGAACTGATATCCCAAGAAACCGAAATTTTAACAACAACTACCGAAAAAAAGCAACGTTTTGACTTCTCCAATAACGACTAAAAAACGTCTGAAATTGCCTTTTAAGGTGACAAAAGCAACAATTATCTTACTTTTGATTTTAATCCAAATCCAATGAACCTTAATATACAATTTTTTTACCTGTGGACAAAATAATTAGTGTCTACAGCACACTGTGGTATTATATAAATAAAAAAAGGACGGACAAATGTATAAACTTAACAAACAAAATAGTTGCCTATTTAGTTGTATCGAGGAATGGTGAGTTATTAAGAATACGTCACTCTAGAAAGAAAAATATCGGGCATTGTTTTTAACTGAATTAAATAAAATGAGTAAGCTAAATAAATTTGTAGTTGCAGAAAGATTTAATAGTTTTTGGTATAAGGATACTGATGTATTAATGGTTTAACTCCTGATTAATAAATTCTTGCTTTATCTAAAATTCTTAAACAGTAATTTTTGAAAATATATTCCGAAAACGGCCAGTATTAATAACGACATTATAAATAGATGCTTAGTTTGAAGATAAGAATTAACATCTATTCTAAAGTATTTAAATTTATTGCTAAAAGAATACTTATATGTAACATTATGAAGCGATAAACGATCGGTTAATATTAGAAGTGGCTTACACTAGATCTGATTGATTTATGTTTACCTTTTACAACCCTCTTTAATCGTTTTAACAACATATCGATAAATCAAAACTAAAGAACCAATTAAAAATTTCCGCCTATATTAAAAAATAGCCCCCCAATTTTTAAAAAAAAATATTTTTTAATCATGAAATTAACTATCTTTATCACTGGCTAATAATGAATTATGTGTTGAATGGTTTTGCGCAAATAATCTATAAAACGCCAGCAAATATGCAACATATGCCACCACGAAATTAAACTAACAAAAAGAATTCAAATAAAAATAGGTTTGTTTTTAGATGTCGGAAAAGGACGTTTATAAATTCCAAAGGTGTCGAGAAATGACTTTATTCCGGATGTTTTTTAAAGAATTTTAAAGTTACGTTTAAACAACTACTTATGGTTTTATATGAATGGTCTTTTGAATCTTCAGTAAAAAAATACAATGTTGAAATCTGGTGTAGGTCGTGTAAGTTGCATTAAATTGTTTAAAAAACTAAGAAGAAGAATTTTCCGAAATCTTTTTCAAAATATGGGTATGTTTGGTGGAATAGGGCAAACTGTTCAAATAGATGAATCAAAATCCATGAAATTAAAAACCAATCGCGGAAATCTGGGTGGAATTGTGAGAAGAAGATATTGGGCGTTTGGAATTTTTGTTATGACAACAAAAAAAGTCTACATCAAAATAGTTCGTAATCGGAAGCAGAGAACAATTTTTGTTAATTAAAAGTATAGTTCAAGAAAATTCAACTATATGGTCTGATTCATTGGTACCCGGTGATCTCATACCGTTTTTTAATTTAAAAATGTATATCGTTAAGAGTCAAAACAATCAAGATCAGATAATTGACAGAAATATGTTTATATATGAAAGAAAAGCAATAAACATGAATTCAATACGCTGGAGATGTATTTTAACAACATGTAATGCAATAGCAACTACATCTCTAACATACCAAAACAATGCTGATTCTTTTAATTTAAAACGAGAACATAATCATGATGCTGATTTGGACTTAGCAATTAAAAAACGATATATAACTATAATGAAATCAAAAATCATCGAAGGTAATGAAAGACCCCGGGACATTGTATATTCAACGATTCGCGGCGCTGATATAACGTTAATACGTGCTCTTGGTCCTTTTGATTTAATATATAGGATTCTGCGTGATTATAAACAGAAACAAAACAATCCGCGTCCCTATAATAATGAAAGTTTAAGATTAAATGCTTCTTTATTAAGAACACATACTAATCAAATTTTTTACCAATACGGCCCGGAAAATTTACATTATTCTGTCGAAAACGATAACGTATTATTATTTTACTCTGGTTCTGCGATTGATAAACTATGTCAAAATGATATTTGGGCTATCGATGGGACCTTTAAAGTTGTTCCGGAACCATACAAACAACTCTATACGATTAGTTATATTAAAGATCATCATGTTTTCCGAGCCTTATTTGCTATTTTAAAAGATAAAAGCTATCAAACATATAATGATTTGTTTAAAATTTTACGTGAAAAGAATTTAAATTTGAATCCAAGAATTGTAAAATCCGACTTTGAATATGTGGCAATTAAAGCATTCAAAGATAATTTTTCCAATTCTCGGATGTTTGGTTGCATTTTTCATCTTAACCAAGCAATAGATAGAAAGGTAAAAGAATCGGGACTAACAAACGTATACAAGACAAATATTATTTTTAGAAAATTTACAAAATCGCTATCAGCATTAGTTTATGTTAAATTTAATGAAGTGGAAAAAGTTTTTGAATTATTAAAACAAGAAGTTGATTTCCCTCCTTCAATATTACCGATTTATAATTATTTCAATGCCACTTATTTAGTTCAAAATGCTCGTTTCCCGAAACCCATTTGGCATAGTTTAACGAAATAAATACAAGTATACCAAGAACAAATAATGCTATCGAAGGATGGCTTAATTCTTTGCTAATTCATTCGGAACTTCAAGGTACAGTTTTAGTTTATTAATTAAAAAATTAAAAGATGAAGAAGACGTTATACGCATAAAAGCAATCCAACAAGATGTTTTGGGACATGTTTTTGAAAGGAAGATTAAGTATGTACGAAAGGAAGAAGAGTTGATGAGATTTTTAAGAAATAATATTAATAGGGAAGTTGGAGTAAGATTTGTTTTTGATTTGGTCCAAATATTAAATTATTAGTATTTAAATTTATAGTTTTTTATATTTAAAAGTAATGTGATCTCATACCGTTTTTAAATTAAATTATTTTATATAAATAAAAATAAATTTTTATTTATATAAAATAATTTAATTTAAAAACGGTATGAGATCACCGGACACCGATTCATTTTACGTTTATACAGGCGAGCCGAATTACCCTAGTGACATTCCATCTTCTCTTGCGAATTTAATACCTTATAATCACCATATATTGAATCACAATAAAAATTTTAGGGTTCCTATATCCGTTGTTCTACAAATGCTATCGAAGGGTCATGGAGTGCGGCAGAGAAAATTTTAAAAGATAAATGGAACCAGCAAACGGGAGTTACAAAATTATATTGATGAATATTGCTGGAGGAAAAATTACGTGCAAACAAATGATGTTTTAAGATGTTTTATTGCGTTAATTAAAATTGAATAATTTACGTTTTTATTTTCAATTTATTATTTTATTAATTATTTAACTTATATTTTAGTTATTTCTTTTTTTTAAAAATTGGGGGGCTATTGTTTACTATAGACTAATTTCCTCAATAGATTGGTCTAATTCGGACACTAAAGGTATAAATATTTAATAACAATAATGTATAGACTATTTTTATAAAAAAATTACATTGGTTTTACGTATACTTCATACTAAAACTTATATCGGAATTAACATATCAAAAACTTCTAATTGTATTTGTATGTACAACTGAATCGTAATTTATGGATGAAATGGTGAGCTTAATAGTGAAATGGCAAATCATATCATTGAATACCATGAAAAATGCCTCTACAATATGAAGGAAGGTAGATTTTTACCACTGGGGGGGGTAAATAAAATATAATTAAAAAAATTTAATATTTAATTAAAAAATAATTAAAAAATTTAAATTACTTTAAAAATATCAATAAGGTTTTTTAGGCGATCAGTGCTGTTTAAAGAAGTAAAAAATCTTTCAAACATAAATTTTTTTAAATAAATATCAATATTTTCTAAATTGGCAGAATCGGGGATTTTAGTCTTTAAAGTTCTCCATGTACGCTCAATTGTATTTGTATGAATAAGATGATCATTCGGATTTACAAAGTTTTCAGAGTGATTTACAACAAAATGATCAAATCCCAACAAATTTACGTCATAATAGCCTCTCCATCCATCTGTACTTATTTTTGAACCAGGTTGAATGTTTTTTGTTAAAAAATCATTAATTATTTCTTTATTCCGTTTTTTTGTTATTTTAAATGCACATTCCTTTGTTTCTCTGCATATTGCACCAATTATCCAAATTGATTGCTTTTTCAAAACACGGCAAAAAAATATTTATTCGTATATATTTTTGTTTCATCAACTTCAACAGTTAAATTCTTACAGCCTATTTTATTCATATTTAAATTCACACATTTTTTAAAAATTTCTGTTCTAAAAAGTTTGAACAATTGTACTAAAGTTCGGCTAGAAATTTTTAAATTTTCTATTATTTCAACACATTTTAATTCTTGAGCAAAACAACACATTAACCTCAATACCGTAGAAATAGGTAGTTTTGTTTTATAAAAAAATCGTGTTTAAAAAAATTGATTTTCTAAAAGAGCACGTTTTTCTTGCACACCTAAATTCTCCACCAACACCATGTCTTTTCTTTGAATTTTCAATATGCTGAAAACCCTTTTAATTTTCAAAACATTTAATCATTGTTTAAAATATGATCTTTCAAAATAAAATATTCTTTTTTATTTAAAAAATCGAAATTTTTTAAAAATATACCCTTTAAAAGATAATTTAGTACATTTTTATGTACAAAAAAAAATTGTAAATTTTTTATAAAATCTAATAAAAATAAAATGAAAAATTTTATTAGAATTTAATCATGTGCCAAAGAGGTATTTTTGTGTATCTTCTTAGGCCTTCCTCTCGTTCCTTTTGCTTTTAACAGTGTTACAACAACCACATCACATTTTTTTACATAATTAAGAAATTGAAATACATGTTCACATTTTTTACTTTTTAAAAATTTTTCACAACTACACCATATAACCTTCTACGTTTTCAATTCATTTTTTACATTTATTATCGGATAGTTTTGAAAAGTTACACTAGAATCGAAAAAAAAATCAAAGCTGAGATTTTTGATTGTGGTTAAAATAGCAGAATTCTCATTTTTTTGAAATGTCCTGTTTTTATTAAATACCACATATTTTTTATATTCAAAATTTTCGTCCATTTTTTCAAAATTAAATAAATCTTTTCCCATTTCCGAAATGTTTGAATATTCAATCCTTAAAAATGGATGATTAATTTCTTTTTTTAAATTCAACTTAATTTGATCTGATAAAATATCTGCCGTTATTTTAATAAACTTAACTATACCATTTTTATTCCAATCTACATAATTTTCCTTTATTGTTCTGTTAAATCTTTCCAATGCATTGTTTGTGCTTGGTCCAAACACATAATAGCCTTCATACCAATTCGAATTTTTTTCATTAAAATGATTGTCATTAAGTTTTTTAAGGGCAGGTAAAATCAATTTAAAATTTTTCCATTTTGACATAAATAGTTTAACGTTTAAATTAAATATTGCTTCACTGCTTGAAAGTTGAATAAATTTTATGTCATCTTTAAGTTGATTTTGATACATTTTTGGTGTGGATTTTATTATATTTTTTATGTTCCTGTATGTATGTACCCAACATATAGTTCTTTTAGATGTTGGAAAGACTTTTTTGAATATAAGTTATTTGCGGCGCTGCATCGCCGATAATATTTTCCGGTACAAAATTTATATTCAAACTTTTAAAAAAACCTAAAATAATACGCACACACCACATATATGTATCTGCAGATTCATCGGGGCATATTGCAATTGCAATTAAATGAAAACTGGCATTATTATCAATAACACCAAATACAATTACCGGATATCCAAGGTCCAAAAGCTTATATGTGGCATCTGCACTTAAATTATTAGCATTCTTAGCATTTTCCAAAAGTTTTTTATGTGAGAATAACGTTTTAAGCTTGTTATTTTCCAATTCCCATTTTATTAAATAAGCATCGTTTTCATTTTTAAGATCTTCAATAATTGTAATCACATCATTTATTGTAGGTGTATTGGTTTTCTTTTTCATTGAATAAATTATTTTTGAAATTTGCAAAGTTGTTGCAATAATATTTGACTTTTCCAATGCTTTTTTAATAAAAGCAGGCTTCGTTCTTCCAGTTTCGTAAACTCCTCGGACTTCTTTAGCCAGAGAAGTGGGCTTTTTAAACGTACTTTTGCAGTCAAAACAATGTTCATTGCTACGATAAATAATATGTATACTTGAATTTCTTAATGCATGCACTTTCATTCGTGCTGCGCATTCTTGTGTCTTTGAAGAAGAACAGATAAAATGGTGTCTCGTGTATTGTGTTGACGTATAAATTCCCGTTTTTTTCCAGCACCTTTCTTCAAACTTCAATACCTCATCATATGTTGTTACTTCTTTAGCCTCTTGCCAGCATAAAATTTCTTTGAACTTTTGTTGATTTTGCATGGGATATTTTGACTTATTTTATTTTTATAAGAAAAGCAAAAAGTGTCTTTTAAAAAGTATATTTTGTATATTTTTATATTTTTTAAAACAAATGTATATAATTTAAAATAAAATGTTATATTTTATATAATAAAAAAATGTTTTAAATATTAAAAAGTAATCAACCTTTTCAATATAAGTTGATGACCCACATGTTGAACAGAAAATACATGAGTTATTTATCAATCCAAGTTCAAGTGCCAATTCATAACTTGATTCATTTGTTGTTGTTCTCGCTATAAGTTCAAAGCAATTAACCATGGTTTTATATTTATTTTTTATTATATAGTTAATTTAAAAATAAGGTTGAACTACACGACCTACCCCCCCCCCGAGTTCGAACCCTGCTCGGAACAGGTTTATTTTTTTTTGGTTAGATTTATTTTATTTTAAACCTATTCCGGGCAGGGTTCGAACTCGGTTAGGTTGGGGTTGTGTAGTAGATCCAAAAATAATTTTAATTATATTTTATTTACCCCCAGTGGTGAAAATCTGTCGTAGTCAATTGAATTGTCAGTTAATTAAATTGTCGATTTTTTAATTAATTATATAAAATAATTACTTTAATTAGATTTATGGGTAATCGAATTCTAATCCGTGATAACGAGGAATACATGAATCTATTTAATTATTTGTTAACAGAAACGTTGCCGACATTTGCAACTAGATCTCATTCAAGGACAAGGCAAAGAAACTGGAAATCATAAACAGTCGAATATTCGTAAAAAGAGAAAACATGACATCATTAGAATATTTAGAGGATTTCAATGAAGAAAGTAAATTTGAAAAAATAAATTATTTTCATTTGCAATCTCACCGTGGTCGGGACAGTTTGTACTCCGAACTTAAGCAAAGGTATTATAATATCAAAAAGGATGATGTTAAAAGAGTTCACGAAAATTGCAATATATGTTCAGTAAGAAGGGTTACTAGGATTGTAGAAAACGTAATTCCAATCGTAGTTATAAACAAATTAGATAAGTTCGTAGTTGATGTGACTTATATGAATGAGTATAGTGACGATAATTTTGAATATAAATATATACTTACTGTGATAGATGCAGCAACAAAATTTAGTTGGGCTTATGCTTTGAGGCACAGAAATGCCGAAGAAATTTTTATTAATTTAGAATCATTATTTTTAGATTCCCATGTTCCTAAACAATTACACTCTGATAACGGTGGCGAATTTAGGAATAATAAAATTGCATCGCTTTGTTCCCAGTTTAGAATCAGACAGTTGTTTGGAAGACCTTATCACCCCCAATCACAAGGAGTTGTATAGCGTTTTAACCAAACATTAAAAACGATGCTTTTATCTGTCATGAGCAGCACAAATTCGCGAAATTGGATAAACATTTTAAAAGAAACAGTATATGAATATAATTTAAAACATCACAGAGCAATAAATCAGTCACCTGTTCTTGCTTACTACGGATATCAGGGGTTTAATACCGATTCTAATTTGGTAGACGAAAATCTCCAAATTAATTTTTTACATCTAACCGAAGAAGAACAGAGAGAAATTGGAGAATATCGAATGAGATATTTTTTTGAAATTCGAAATATTGTTCGAAACAGAATCCAGAGAAGAGGTGTAAATGCCGAATCGTTAGAAAGCAACTTGAGAAACAATGATGGTGATTAAAAGGGCGAATTTATCAATTATATACAGTATTAACTTTTACACTTTGATATTTTGCCTTTAAATTTTTTTATATATTCATTTGTCATTAATTATTAATTATTTTATATAATTAATTAAAAAATCGACAATTTAATTAACTGACAATTCAATTGACTACAACACCAGTGGTGAAAATCTACCTGAAGGAAATGCGTGTAATGGTGAAGCTCCCCTATATGTCCCCCTCCTTGTCAGAGGTTCGAAGACTGATTTTACTTTTTTTATTTTTTAAATAAATATTAAAATAAATATAAAAAGTTTTTATTTAATTTACGCATGAATCACAGAGAGCTTGTAACTGCAACACTAGAATATAAAAATGGGTGAGTGCCCGGTTAGGGTGAGTGGGATCGAATCTCGAAAAAACTATTTTTTAATAAAAACATATTACATTAGAATTTATTTAAATTTCTCATTATCATTTCGAACGCATCATTTTTGAACTTCAACTTAAACATGAATTCAACAAAAATCCAACTCAAATCACTTTTACTTGTTATAAACCTTGCCCTAAATTTACGCTTGTAGACACTCCATTTATTTTCTATGGCTTGAGTATTTGCGCCTTACAACGGATTTACGAAATTTTTACTATGATTGACAGTCATATGTATAAACCCCAATTCCTCCAAATCTACGTAACGGTAGTATTTCGGTTTTGGGTGGGAAGTTCGAATCCCGTTTGAGACTTCTATTTTTTATTAAAATTATATTAAATACACTCAGTATAATACCTACAAATGACATTCAATAAACGCGCACTTTCCGAAAGAACACGCACAGAAGAACTTGCTTATGAATATGCAAGGGAAATTAACCTGTTTAAACTCGAACGCTCTAATTGTTCGGTTCCGCATTGCAACGGAATGATGAATATTGAACCGGGCAAGAGGAGGCATGGAATAAATAAGGGTAACAGGGTCGAATTGGGGGGCAGGGTTCGAGCCCTCAAAATAAAGATTTTTATTTTATTTTTTATTAATAAAATTAAATTAAAACAGTAAACTTCATTTAATTTTAATTTAAAAATATTAACTTCTTTAATATGTGGCAGATAATTTTTATTTAAAACTATAAAATAAAAATTAAAAAAAAACAATGTTAAATAGAATCAAGAATTATTTACTCTTAGCGCCTCAATTAGCAAATCAAACCTGCTTCCGTTGTCAGTTATTCCATCATTAAACCCATATTCAAACTCTATTACCCATTGCTTCAAATCATTTAATCTTAATCCTAAAGGCAAAAATTCTCTCAATGAACGCCACGTTCTTTCAATATTCTGGGTAGGAACAGAAAGGTCAGCTGGGTTAACAAAGTTAATAGAGTGGTTCACTACGTCGTGTGAATAACCTAATGCCCCAAGGCCAAGATATCCTCTCCAGCCATCGGTAATAATTCGCGAATTTCGTGGTATATTACTTGAAATAAAATTTTCCAAAACTTGTGAATTCCTTCGCCTAGTTATAAACAATTTAATTTTTTTAGTTTCTCTTTCGAATATACCGACAACCCAATATTTCATTCCCGCCAAAACTCTCCCCTGGTGATTTTTATGTGTGTAAATATTACACTCATCAATTTCAAAAGTATTTACAGAATCTGTAAATGTGCTGATGCCGACATATGGTTCAATATATGCACGTATTTTTATTCTTAGTTTTTTAAACCATCTTTTAATTGTTGATTCTCCAACATCACAACTATACGCAGCATCCCTTATTGTTTTCCGCTCTACATAGGAATATAATATGTCAAATACAACTTCAATGTGCACATGAGAATCTTCAAAAATACTTCCATGTGTTAAAGGAAGGGAATAACGGCACGATCTATCAACACACCTATATCTTCCATTCAAACCTTGCCGTATTTTTCCTCTTTCAATACGCATCGTGCATGAACAAACTGGACACGGTGGAGGCGTTAAACGAAGTATTCCAATTTCTCTAGCAAACTCAGCTGCCATTTCTGTTGTCAACGTTCTCTTTACCAGATGTCTATATTTCATTTGAAGAGCGTGAATTTTTTATATTTTAGCAATGTATATAGTCTTTTTAACAGTAAATTTCCTTATATTTTAGTTTTAATATGTTTTAATTTAAATTTATTAAAAATAAAAAATAAAATAAAATAAAATAGAAAATAAAATAAAATAAAATAAAAATCTTTATTTTAATAGCTCTAACCCTGCCCCCCCCAATTCGACCCTGTTACCTAAATAAGAGATGGAGGTGCAACAAACTAGATTGTCGAAAAACAAAGAGTATTTTCATGAATACTATTTTCTTTGGAATGCATATAACTTGGAAATCTTTTTTTGATTTATTATACTGTTTTTGTGAAAACAAAACGGTTAAAGAAACAATGGTTGAATGTGATGTTGCATGTGAGACTGTAGTTGTATGGAATAGAAAATTCGATAATATTATTTTGAAAAATGGGGGATTCAGCATGATGAATAAAATTGGTGGGCCTAATCAGACCGTTGAAGCCGACGAGGTAACATTTGTACACCAGGAAAAATCATAGGGACCGTGCATTGAGAGGAGAAAAATATTGGGCTGTGGGAGCTATTTGTAGAGAAACAAATCAGCTGCGTTTATTTCTAACAAAAAAAAGAAATAAAACAATATTGAATAAATTTATCAAGGATAACGTCGAACGCGGATCAACATTAATAACAGATGGATGGGCAGGGTACAACGGTATAAGTGAATATGGGTTTTCTCACAGAGTGATTGTGCATGAACGTGAGTTCGTAAGTCGAAGCGATAATAGTTTACATACAAATAAAATCGAAAGATTATGGAAATCTATAAGAAATTTTTTGCCAGTAAACATAACGTTTAATCTACTTAAGAAAAAAATAAAAAAGTTTGAAATACTGCAAAATGTTGGAGTTAAGACTGTTGCCGAAAAGTATTTTTTGATGGTGGAGTTAATTAAAAGAATGCATTTATGATTTTAATTATTTAATATAATTTTAATAAAAAATAGAAGTCTCAAACGGGATTCGAACTTCCCACCCAAAACCGAAATACTACCGTTTCTTTGTTTCGAAACAAAATTTCTCTACAAAACATGTTTCCCGTTTCAATATCGACACCACCTATCATCCAAGGGGATCTAACAACTCTGCCAACATTAAATTTTCGCTTTGAAAATTTGGCTTCATCTATTTCGACCACACATCCAACCCCTCCTATTTTTTGTGGAGTAATTCTTCGCATAATAAAAACAGATTGCAAGCTTAAAATTTGATACCAATTACCAATAGTATCCCTGGACAATGTTCCTATTTCATACATCGTTTTATTCTGTGTTAAATTTAAACACAAAAAATAAATTAAATCAATTGCTTTACATAATTCTAACTTAACATTAAAAAGTATAGTATTGTTGAAAATTGAAATGGCTTTTTTACACTTGTAACAGCGCCATCTTAAAATAGTCTTTTTCTTTTCTAATGTCATGTGTTGATTTACGCAAGATGGGCATAGTTGTGAATTTGGAATATAATTATGTTCCATCATCCATGCAATTGTAGTTTCGTATATTGTTGTTAAAAGTACTAGTTCTCTGTGGGTAGTCATGAAAGTGTAAATTTTTTTTCCATATAAAATATATAAAGCTTAAAAATAAACCCAACCTTTTTCGAGATTCGATCCCACTCACCCTAACCGGGCCCTAGCCTAAAAATGTATTGTTTGGATGCTTTTAAATCGCTATATTCGGGTCGAACAATTTTGCAACAGTTGTCAATTTTAAATTGTTCGCCTTGCGTTTGCAAATAACGTATACAAGTGGAAGTGTAATTCATGTGGCACAGCCAAACCCTTTTTTACCAACACTGTTTTATTAATTGTAAAAGGAAAATAAATGAATTGTTGGATCTTATATATTTTTGGTCATTGGATTTGTTACAATATAAAACAAGATCTGAAATAAATACTAAAAGTGAAAAAACATCAAATTTGTGGTATACAAAATTAAAAAAATTAAGTTATAGTATAATGTTAGAAAATAACAGGTGAAAAATACGAAGTATTGATCATATAATTGAAATTGACGAGAATCTATTTTCAAAAGAAAATATAATGTGGGAAGAGAGATAAGAACCGTTTGGGTTGTTAGGGGAATTGATGTTGTTACGCACAAAACGTTTTTCGTGGAGGTTTTAGTTGGGATAGAGAAACTTTAAATCAGATTTTTCTTGAACACGTCGAATTGGGGTCGACTATTTACACTGACTGTTGGCGAGGCATATTAATTTAAATGAACTCAGATACACTCATTAAACAGATAATCATTCTCGATATTTTGTTAATCCAGTAACTGGCGCAAACTCGCAATTAATTGAGAATTCCTGGGGTGTTTTTAAAAAAAACATAAAGCTCGATATTTAAACAATATAAATGAATTACCATTAATTTTTGCGGAATTCCTTTTAAAAAGAAGTAAAAAAACGAAAGTTTTATTACTATTATGAAATATTTACGGAACTCTTTGGATAGATTAAATTTTTGAATCAATATTTTTTTGGGTAACTGTCCGGTTTGTAGGGCTGGGTTCAAATTCCAATCGAACACTTTTTATTATTAAATTATATAAATTTAAAATTTATTCAAATTTCTCATCATTACTGAATAACTTTCGCTTTTAAATTTCAATTTAAACATAAATTCAGCAAAAATACAACTAAGATATCTTTTACTGGTAATAAATCTAGCCCGAAATTTCCTTTTAAAAACGCTCCATCTACCCTCAATAGCCTGGGTATTTGCTCCCGTGATGGGGTCTACAAAGTGTCTACTATGGTTTACGGTCAAATGTAAATAGCCTAATTCTTCAAGATCAGCGTAACCTCTCCAGCAATCCGTTATAATTGTTGTGCCCCGTTCAACGCATTCTAATAGCACGCTTTGGATCGTCTCCTTATTCCTGAACAATACTTCCCTGAAAAAAAGATCCCCTGTAAGAATATCTACCCCACCAATGATCCAGGGAGAACGAACAACACGGCCAACATTAAACTTTCTCTTTGAGAATTTAGATTCTTCAACTTCAATTGTGCATCCGGGCTCAGGGCCGTATAACTCTAGTATCTTTCAATTCATGAACCCCCCCCTTGACAAATAAAATATATAACTTTATTATTTTTTTTTAATTTTATTTTTTGGAGAAAATGTAGTATTTTGGCTCCGGGTTCTAATCCCGGTATTAACCTAACCTAATCAAGTCCTCGATTTAAATATTATTAATAAACCTAACCCAATTAATTAGGTTAATACCAGGATTAGAACCCGGGGCCAAAATACTACATTTCTCCTATTTTTTTATAAGAAAATATATGTAATTAAAATACAATATAATTCAACAAGCTTTAATTACTTTCTGAAAACAAATACTTCATTATTTCATTAAATGATTCGCGAATCTCCATAGCATTTCTTTTTCTTAAAAAATTGTACCTATAATAGAATTCGGCTAGAAACGTAAATAAATTAATTTTTAAAACCCCCTTCCTTTTTTTTATTTCGTACTTTAACAAACTCCTCAAATTTTCAATGTTGTTTGTAGTAAATCCTTCAATATTTCGGAATCCAATGGAATGATTTACTACAATATGTTGGCCTTTAATGCTTAAAACTGCACCTGGGTATGATCTATGACCATCAGTAATAACTTTTGTTCCCTCCTTAACATTTTGTTGGAGTACACGAGTTATAGTTTCCAAAGTTCGATTTTCTAAGATTTCCAATTTAATTTTTCCAGTTATTTCTTCTATTATACCAATTAACCAGGTAACTCCAGGTGTTTAATCCTTCAAATTAGAAGGACTCATTTGAAGAAAGCCATGACAAATGGCAGTTTCATCAATTTGTACTTGCCGATTCACACCTCCTAATTTATTAATCTCGGTTTTTTTATTTTTACTTTTAATAAATTCATAAATTTTCAATTTTATCTTTTGAAATGTACATTTTGATATATTCAAATTTCTTATTATATCCTTTTCGAATCCGTTTTCTATCCATTTAAAAATTGCTAACATATAAATATGAATTTGAATTTTGGGTGTTTGTATATGTTTATTAATGAATATCGGGAAATGTTTGTTACATATTGAACAAAAATGTGCTAAACCATTAACATGTTTGCTATATTTTCTTGAAATTAAGTGGCCGTTACAAAAATTACAAATTGGATTAAGAAGTGATTTTTGTGTACAATATCTTAATGCTTGTGTTTTATCTGCGAAAATAATGCTTCTGTCTGAATTTGGTTCATTTTCGTAATTCATTTTCTAATAGGGCCGTATAACTCTAGTTTTTTATTTTTTAATTTTTTGAAAAAAATTAAAAAATAAAAAACTAGAGCTATACGGCCCTGATCCTGCATCCGATTCCTCCAATTTTGGTAGGGGAAAGTCTCTTCATTATGTGGTAAGATTGTTCGCTTAATTTCGAGTACCAACTAGAGATGGTATTTCGCGATCTCGTCGAAATTTCGTAGGATGTTATATTTTGGGTAACATTTAAACACCAAAAGTATACTAGGTCTACCAACCTATTTAGCTCGATATTGAAATTGTAAAAAATTGTGTTTTCAATAAGAGATTTTCTTTTTCTGCAGCTGGGACACCGCCAACATAGCACATTATTGTTTTTCTCCAACCTCATGGGGCGCCTATCGCATCCCAAGCATAACATATTATTTGTTATGAAGTTGTTTTTCATCATATATTCGACTGTGGCTTCATATGTTAGTGTCACGCTAACAATTTCACGATGAGTTGACATGGAGATGTTAAATTTCAAATTTATATAATTTAATAATAAAAAGTGTTCGATTGGGATTTGAACCCAGCCCTACAAACCGGACAGTTACCAATAGATCTAATCATAATATAGGATCAGTAGATAAGAAAAAATCGGAAATTGGTTTTGAAATTGAGTATATAAAAAGAGAAGAAGTATGACTATTAGATGGTCTTAGCATACTATACAAAACAAAGGACGAGAAAAAAATCTCAACGATATTATTTTCAATGAAGAAAAAATATTGGACATTTGCTTCAGGCGAGAAAAAAGAAATACCAGTGAAAGAAGTTAGAAATAAGATCATACAGAAAAAAATTTAAAAATTATTACATAAAATTCTTGAATATGTATATTGTGAACTTATAAAGGAATTTTATTGCCAGAAATTAGGAAAAACGTTAAAGACATAATAATGAAATGTGAAACTTGTGAAGTAACAAATAGAAATATAACATGGTGATGTGAGTTTATTGAATCATGCCGACATTTCAGAATGCTAGCCATAGATTTAATCAACATTCATAAAGAAGGCAGGTGAAGTGCAGTCTCAATGGATTATTTTTTAAGAAAACTAAATTTAAAGTGCCAGACGATAAAAAGTCGAAGACTGTGAATTTAAAATGGAAGAATATTGTGAAGAAGGGTATATACAACAAAATTCTTAAAAAGAATAAAGGGAAATAATTTATTGTTGATGAATTCGAGAAATGTATAAAAGCAAGACACTGTTCATAATGTAGTATTTGTAGATTCGCATGATTGAATGGTAGATTATAATGAGTAATTTGAACTATAAGAGATGGAATGTTTAAACTAGAGAATATTATAATAAAAGATAAAGTACAGAAAATAACCAAGTCATACAACAAGACATATCTCATAGGAATTCCGTGTACTCCCTCGGAAGTCTTAAATGAACGAAAATACGGGGCAGTTGTAAATAATAGTAAAGAATGAAAATGTGCAAAAAATTACGGAGAAAAAAAAAGAGTTTAAAAATTTTGAGATATTGAGATTACAAAAAAAGAGAATGTTCAAAATATATGTGTTAATGGTAGACTTATAAATGAAGAAAAAGACTTAGAAAAATGTGGTAAAAATTACTATTTAGTCAAAGACGATAAGTAAAAAATAGTTCAAAAGGCTACCTGAACAGAAAAAAAATATGGAAGGACTATACGTCTTTGAGAGTGGTGTAAAAAAAATTGATGGTATAAACCCTCATGATTAAACCGGATTACATTTAATACTATTTATTTAATAATTTTTTAACTTTAGTGTAGGACTAAAAATAATGAAGAACTTCACATGTCAAACAAATACCTATTGGACGGCAAACATATACACAAATGCTTTATATTACAAAACAGCCTTACAAAAATTCTATACAATATGTTCAAACAAAAAATAGAAAGGGCATAACATATTATTAATTATTAATCAGACACATATACCTCAAAAGTCGCTATTATATATTTGTTTATTTTTATTAAATGTGTTTATATACAAAAGTTATATGATTTTCTTTATTAAGTGTTTTTGTAAGTTTGTATACATCTCTAAAATCCTATTCTTTTGGTAAAATCAGTATTTTTAAAAAATGAAAAATTTACCCATGAAAGTGATCCGACACTTTTAGATGATCTGTTCAATACGAAACATCGTTTGTTTGCTATTAAAATGTCGACATTTCAGGTTATGTTGGCCGTATACATTGTGGTGTAGTCGTGGATTTTTCACCAATCTGGGATAAAAAATATTTTTGACTGTAGATGTTGCAAAAAAATGTGACCATTACCAAACAGCCTCGAACGTTCTGTCTGAAATTATAAATATCCAATACCGACGATATTTATGGTATGTTAGTAGTAATTTGGAGATGTACAGCCATATCAAATAATTAAATTAGTCAATATTAGAAGTAAACCTCTGTTTTGAATAATAAAATCACTTGACGTCTTAACACAAAGATTATTTAAATACTGTATGATAGAAGGATATTTGCGGATATGTCGTTGCAACAAAGGCATTGTGTAGTTTTCGATAAAATCGCCACGTGGTCGTGCAATTGTAGAATGTAAACGTTTTGCATTGTCGACTTGTCTTACAGCACAATATAATGTATGATAACATGGTAAAAAACATGATGTAACTGTGTTGATGCCATTATCAAAATCACTGTACTTTTTGAATGAACAATTCATAATGATGAAGGGAAGTATTACGAAAATATCCAAAGAACGTTAATTTAGTTCACTGAGTTATTATTCACAAATATGATTATATGGATCAGGCAGCCTGTTTACATACACAAAATTTTTATTGTTCCTACAATGCCATAAAATTAGCAATTAAGAAGAGAAAATGATATGGATTTTTTTCACCTAGTTTATGTTTAAAGATACTTTTAATACAAAGATTGTGGAATGTGGATTGTGTTAATTAAATTGGCTAAAGTATCAAATTGTGCGCAAATTTTTGTTAAATATCATTTATTCGTTAAATTTGAGGATGTTACGCATGATCCATACATTCTAAGGAATTTCTGTTCTCTAAAAGCGTCCGTTAGAAAGTCTATGATGCTTTGTAAGACATCTTTTGTGTACCCAATTTTCTCTAGTTGGTTTGCAATGTAAATATTTGTATGGTTTGCGTTGTTTAAAATGATTTTTAACCAAGTATATGGGTGTCTTGTATTTCAAAAATTGAAATAAAACATAGATTTATACAATATTTTGAATAAGTATTAAAACAAAACAACTAGTTGCGACGCAAAATAGCGTTATTAGTTATTTTAGGGTTAAATAGTTGAAGTGCACCTAGTTAAACCCCCCACGGGTATGCATCCTGGTATTAACCTAGTTAGTTGGTTAGGTTAATTAATAATATTTACATCGAAGGTTAATAGTTAATAGTTAATACCAGGATTCGAACACGGGGTAACTAGGTGCACTTACTCCGGTTTGAATGTATCAAGTTAGCGCATTTACGTATTTTATTAACAAAGACCCATAGATGTTAAAATACAATAATATTTAAAAATTCCGTGTTTTCGATAAATTTTAAAAATTTTTATTTAGTTTTTTGTTTATCAGCCTTACTATTCTCGGTAAAGGTGTACTTGAGGGGGGCCACTTTTTTTTGATGATTAATTTGTTTTTTTGTGGTTCGAACCACACATTTTTTTAAGTTTTTAAAAAAACTCTTTAGTTAATATAAATAAATATTGTTTATTTAAATTAAACATGTTGCAAACTGATGAACTGTATAAGTTGCTTTCAGACCCGTTAAAAGTTATCGTTTTTTTAAAATCAAGAGGTTTACACAAACAAAATATGATTTGTTCACTGTGCGGTAGCGAAATGAAAATTGTAAAAGATTTAAAGCTATTAAACAATTATTTTTATGAGTGCAGGGACAGAGCACTACTGAGTAGGCATAGATCAAGGAAGTCTATCTTGGAAAATTCATTTTTTAGTAAGGTTAAATTAAGTCTGAAACAAATCCTCGAAATATTTTATTTTTGGTCGGGAGAGTGTACTGTAAAGCAAACAGTAATTTTTACAGGTATTTCCAAAAAGATAATCATACAATGGTTCCAATATTGTAGAGATATCACAAGCTGGAAACTGATAAATACTCCTATGAATTTTGGGGGCGAAAATCTTGTTGTTCAAATTGATGAAAGCAAATTCATTAAATTCAAACATAACAGAGGCCAAGAAAGAGGAAACATGAGTTCAGGATGGGTGTTAGGGTTTTACGATGTAAATTCACAAAATGTATATTTAGAACTCATCGCCAATAAGAAACAAGAAACTATATTTCCAATAATTAAAAATAAAATATTATCCAAGAGTTTTGTTTGGACAGATGAATATTCAGTTTATACGGGAGGCCCGATGAGAAACGCAACAACTCCAACCCCTTTAACATTACTAGGCCCGTATAAACACAATTGGGTGAATCATTCTGTTCATTTTAAAGACCCAATTACGGGAGTAAATACTAATGCAATTGAAGGGGCTTGGAGTCAATGCAAAAGAAAATTTAAATATATTTATGGTACAAAGAAATATTTAGTTTCGTCATATTTGGAAGAGTTTATGTGGAGAAGGAGGTTTTGTAGAAATGCATCAGTATTTGATATTCTTTGTGATAGCTTAAAGGAATGGTACAATTTAAATGACTGAAAGCATTTTTTAAGTAAATTGCATTTTAAATAAACAATATTTATTTATATTAACTAAAGAGTTTTTTTAAAAACTTAAAAAAATGTGTGGTTCGAACCACAAAAAAATAAATTAATTATCAAAAAAAAGTGGCCCCCCTCAAGTACACCTTTACCCTATTCTCGACATGTTTTTTATCAATTTCATTCTGTGTATGTTTATTGTATTTTCATTTTCTTTTCCGCATAACTTTAAAGGACTGTAATATTTATACTTTTGTTCTGATAAAATCATTGTTAGATTTTTAAATATCAGATTTCTAGATAATATTTTTATTGTTTTTTTAGTATGGAAACATTTTTCTAGATTTTTGTTGTTAAGAAAGATTGTGATCAATAGATTCGTTTTCAAAACGAAAATCTTTTTGCTCATCAAATTAATAAAAAAAAAAGGGGTGAAGGAGACAATAATTGACAAAAAAAGGCTATAAAAATCAAATTAAAAAAAATTACCTCTCTTTTTTGAAAATCAAAAGTGTAGGACATTTTTAAAAAAAATATTTTGTTAAATTATTCAATAAATTCCCCCTTTCATTTCTTTTAATCATAAATCTAATTAGGCGATGGTGGAGTATACGGCACCCAAAAAATAATAATAAAAAATATTAAAAAAATAATAAAAAATATTAAAAAAATAATAAAATAATAATAAAAAAATATTAAAAAATATTAAAATAATAATAAAAAATATTAAAATAATAATAAAAAATTAAAAAAATAATAAAAAATTGAAAAAATAATAAAAAAATTAAAAAAATAAGTAAAAAATAATAGTTACGTTAATTCAATTTAATTAAACAGAAATATTATTAGCTACTAATGCATAAAACGCTTCAAGAATGTTGACATTTTCACCTTGTCTGGATAACCACATACGAAAATCAATGTAATTAATTTTTTGTTCGAATTTTAAACCTCTTTTTTTCCTCAGGTCTGTTTTAAGATTTCCCCACCAACCTTCCATTGTATTTGTGTGTATGTCGGTATTTGGTACTTTAAATTGTATAGAATGGTTTACTGTTCGGTGTTTATAATTAAATCCTATAAGAGTTTCAAAATTCCAATTTTGTGTAAAATATCCCGGCCATTGATCGCTATAAATAATAGAGCCTGGTTTAATAAACTGTTTTACAAGGGAAGTTAGTGTTTCCCTATCTCGAACTAAAATTACTTGCCCAAACCATTTTTTAGAAACGCGCTCTATTCCACCAAAAAGCCAAATTTCAGGATACCAACGTCCTCTAAAATATTTCGGTTTCTTAGAAATTAACGTTTCGTCAATCTCTACAATAATGTTCTCGCCACCAATCATTTTTTGTTCTGGGGTTAAATTCAACAAAGCAGTTGAACATACTTCACTCAAAAAACTATTCCAATCCGCAATTGTTTTTTTATCGATGGTAAGCATATTCAAAATCCTATTCGAAGGGATGTCTTGCAACCAAAAATATGTGCAAAGCACTAGTTTCTCTAACGAAAGTTTACTCTTCTCAAAAAAACTATTTTTGCGCACAGATACTTGACCACACTTTTTTGGACATCTAAAACAATATCCATCTGAAATTCCAGTTCTTTTTATCAGAGCCGTTATAATACCACAAGTGCACATATAATTCCGTGCAATCAGACCATGTGATTGTAAATATCGAATGCATTGCAATTTTTCATGAATTTTATCAAAAAGACTAAAATACTTTCAAATTTCATTGATTAAATTTTTTAATATTTTTTATTATTATTTTAATATTTTTTATTATTTTTTTATTATTATTTTATTATTTTTTTAATATTTTTAATTATTTTTTTTTGGGTGCCGTATACTCCACCATCGCCTCTAATTAAATAAATTCTAATTAATTCTTTTGTTCGATATCTCTTTGGAATATCCGCTTTTATAGAGGACCAGTTTCCCTCAATTGTATTTATATGGGTTCCATCTACGCTGTTTTTAAATTCGACACTGTGATTCACGGTATAATGTGAGTAAAAATGCGCTTCAGTTCCTTTATATCCCCTCCATCCATCGGTAAAAATATTCGAGTTTTGAATAATAAATTCGGACATTTTTCCTGACAGTGTGGGTTTGTCTTTTTTTTCTACCTTGCACAAAATTGTTTTTCTTTCTAGAGTTCTTTCCACAAACCCCAACACCCAAACACCTTCTACCAAATGTCCTCGGTTGTATTTTCTTTTGCAGAATTTCGATTCGTCAATTTCTACAACTGATCCATACACCGCCGATCTTTCCAAGCTTATTATAATAATTAAAAATGAGTTTTTTACCCATTGTTGACAAGATTTTTCTTACGGTTTTTCTACTAACCTTTAACCCTTTTGCTATGGTTTTAGTTGAAATTCCCTTACACTATAGTTCTACTATCTTTAAAATTAAAAGTCTTTCTAGTTTTCTGCTAAAAAATAATGTATCTTTCAACAAATGTTCTCTATGGTTACATCCTTTCCACGTACACCTTTTATCTTCCTTATTTATGTCTACTGTAGCCATGAGTCCACATTTAGAACATTTCTTATCGAAATTAAAGTCGTTAAGAGACGATTTAAAAACTTCGTTGGTTCGTCATGCGTCATAAAAAAATTGAACATTGAATAAAGGTAGATTAAAACAAACTTTATAAAATTAAATTATAAATAACGAGTTTGGAACAATAAAGACAAGATTTAATGATTTAATAAAATATATTTTTTTCATAAAATGTCCTACACTTTTGATTTTCAAAAAAGAGGGGTAATTTTTTTTAATTTTATTTTTATAGCCTTTTTTGTCAATTATTGTTCCCCACCTCCCAAAAAAAGATAGAAAAATCAATGAGGTTTTTAGAACATTGATAATTTTTACCCATGAATATTTTTATATTTTACTTAGGGAACCTACGTTGTGGCTTCACCTACACAAACCCTGAGTTTAATGTTTTACGGGACGTAATATATGACTGCGTTATTCCAATACAACACCCAATTAATGTTTCATACGGCTGCAATCCATCGTCTTGTTGTGGATTTGTCAATGCCTCTATTTTACAAACATTTAACAATTACCCTGTATTTTATGTTCCTGTGTATTTAATGCAACCTTATTATTGTACATACAGGTGGAAACAATCTAAATCCGAACTATGACAATGCACCCTCAACTACCATAAATCCGCCTTGTCAGTTGTATGTGTTTAATAATTCAGGATCACAAGACACTGCGAATAGCCATCCCACAACTTTGACAAATAGTCACGCCGGATTATTTGTTAGCCATGATTCCATTCATCCATGCCAATATATACAACATACAGTCAAACCTATCCACAACACAAATCAAAATCCTTATACAACCGAAGAAAATTTTATACAAAGTGAAGAAACCAACTTCATGCCCCACCAGGGGCAAGAATCTCAACCATCCACGCAGCCAGCATCATGTTTTTGTACGAAATCAAAAACATTTAACAAAAAAAGTCTTAGAAAAAAAATAAAAGAATTAAGCCTCGGAACTTATAACAAGATTAGTTCCAATCTACTTGACATTGATAAACCTAACTCAAAAATTACAGACAATTATGGTAATCTAGGTCCTATTTTATACCCCAGGGTATCTTTTAAGATTACACCCAAAGAGTATCACGCCCTCTTTATAAAAATATCTATAAGATATAATTATAAACATAAAATATTTTTTAACAATATTTTAGAGAACAATACTCGATGTGTCAAGAAAAAAAACGATTTCTTGGGTACAATTATTAAAAATATTGAAAAGATTGACAATTACTATTTTCCAAAATTTGATAACAACGACTTCGTTTCCAATGAAGGTAAAGATTTGAATGACTTATATGTAAATACTAAAAACATGTACTTTAACCATTTTCTGAATCCTAAATATTTTAATAGAAAACATAAATGGTTTAAATATTTTAATTATCACGGTGAAGTAAATATTTATCCTGATGTTTATTTTAATCTTTTAAAACATAATTATCCCGTTCTTGAAATTTTAATACCAGAAATTTTTCTATGTCAAAAGATTTTCCCTGAGAAATTTCCTTTTAATCATGAACAGCTTGGTTTTTTATTGCCTGTTTTGATAATTAAATTGGAGTTTATATACATGGTTTACAAAACTGAGATTCATAAAGGTACGTTTAAATCTATGGTTATTGATAAGGTAAAGGAAGTTAGTTGTCTTTCCAATGATATAAGAATGATTTTCTCGTGTACATTTTTTCTCACATTGAAATATAAATCTACTTTTATGGTGGATTTTATAAATTTAGTTAATTTCTGTCAAGCAAACGATATATTGACATCTAAAATAGACACGATATCTCTTTATCTTATCGATAGCAGGGCAACTGTTGTGCAAAATATGTTACATTCGGAATTCAACCACTGATTTTTTTCTCATGTAGAATTGTTTTTGATAAATTATTAAAGTTAGAACGGCTAACAGACAACCTTTCGAATGTATATGAATATAAAAACAATCAGCTATGTTATTTCATTAGAACCTCTTATTTGTTTGAATTCTTTGTTTACAGAAAGGAATTAGAATACATAGTATTAATGGAAAGAATAAGTAGATTCTTAAAATTATATAACGAAATAAATGAGCGGGTTGTTGATAAAACTAAAGACTAGTTTTTTTTATTAAACTCTAATTTTTCATTTTTCTATACTTAAATAAATGCCAACCTCACGTTTTATATATTTCATATAAAGGTGTCGAGATATCGCCCTACTGGTTCTTGGACAAGCGTTATTGTGGGACCTGGCTGTATCCTGCTAAAGAATGAACAAACATACATAAAATATAATCAACTACGTTGTTTGTTTATTCTTCTAAAAATAAGATTATGAGATGATAAGCCAATATTTATTCTTAAAACACGAAAATATTAGTTGCTGTACTTATGTTTTTTAACTACAAATGAGGCGTTAATGTATGTACCAGGCTACGTAATATACACTAGTTTTGAAAATTTGCATTGTTTAACATCAGACATATACCAAATGTAGTCAAAAAATAAAACTTACCCGAATTTCTAAAAGTTATATTATAAACCAAAAGAACGTAACACTGTATAAATACGATGGGTAAACTTCTATTAGTTGATGCATTCTGTTCTGTGCCTTGTACTCAAATTAAAATTTGAAACGTAGTTGTTTTTATTAAAAGATGTTACTAAAATCGTTTTAGAGTCTTCTCTCTCCCGTTATATCGACTCTTTATATAAACTGCAATTGATAATAACACTGTTTTGTTTTTTAGTTGACAGTGATTCATAAAGGTTACTTGTGTGATTATTTATCTATAGCAATTCGCTGATTATAACGGTGTATTTAGATCATACAAATATGAAAGAACATCAAGTTGTTTATTTGTCCATCACCAGGTCTTTCAGCATGTTGGCATAGTGTTTACGTCTCTGTTATAGTTTTACAGCAATATGAATTTGATTTGAATTAGGGCTAATTTCAAAACAAAAGATCATTGCTTGCATTTAAACGATCTAATGTTAAAATTGTATATTACTTATATATGTTCAGTTTTTTTTGCATGTTTATCATACCTAACATATCAAGATAAATATGTTTAAATATTTTTTTTGCGTCTGAATAATAGCGTAAAACAAGATTGGTTAATTATATAACGGTTAAAGTTCCCCAAAATACCCCCACCGAGTTCGAATCCGGAAATGATGACCTCTTCTTTTAAAAAATCTTAACCTTGCAAATGATACCAACTAAAAAAAAATAAAAATGTTGATTGATAACGAGGAAGAGGCATACAAGTTTTTGTATGAGAATAATGTATTACAGCCAGTTCAAAATTGCCCTGTCGACGGTTCAAAAGTCACTCAAAAGAACAATTTCCAATATAAATGTAGGAAAAAAAAATGCCGGAAGATTATTTCTGTTTCCTTTACTGGTTTTAATTATAATAAGATTAAAATGTGTGATTTTCTATTTTTGATTTACCTGTGGATTTGCAAGGTCTCGTTTTCATCGGCAGTAATAATGACAGGACATAATAAAAAAACTGTTACTAAAATATTTAAATTTTGTGTTGAAAACGTTTCCGCAAGTTTACAAACATTGGATTCGATGATAGGAGGCCCGGGAATTGTAGTACAGCTAGATGAAGCCAAATTTGGCAAAAGAAAATATAACCGTGGTCACAGAGTCGAGGGTGTATGGGTATTTGGAGGGGTAGAAATATCTCCAGAAAGAAATGTTTTTGCTGTCGTAATTGAAAAGAGGGATATGATTACACTTAATGATTTGATTTTAAAATAAGTACGAAAGGGTCCATTGTTGTTACGGACGGTTGGTTAGGGTATTCCAAATTTAAAAAAAACGAAGCATTTGATCATCATATGGTTAATCACAGCATTGAATTCGTGAATGCAGACGGTTACCACACCAACCATATTGAAGGAACATGGAACGGTATGAAAGCATTAATAAAACCTCGCATGAAAATTAAAAGTTTAATGCAAGAAAAACTTTTTGAATTTATTTGGAGAAGAAAGAATTCAAATAGTTCATGGAAGTCGTTAATAAATTCTCTTAAACTGTAAAAATTTAATTTTTTTAACAAGCGCAAAACCTGTATTTGAACCCGGGGTATTTTGGGGAACAAAATTCTATATAACACATCAATATTTTTAAATTTAAAAATCGTATTCTAAATAAGTAAATATACATAATCACGCATCAGAAATGAAATGTCCAACACCAATATTCAAATATCTTTAATTTGCAATAAATGTGTTAGGTTAACAAAAAAACAATACAAATATATTTGTGTGCTTTCCGATAAAGTTATAAAACACGTATAAAAGTATTCAACTCATTTTTTTGGAATTTTTTACAACAATATAGACCTCCTTCAAAAGTTGTTCATAACTATCTATCAGTACAATATAAAGTTTACAGTAGTGAAAACTAGATAACCTGTAGAATTACCAGATTTCAAAAAGATAACGTAGAAAAAATGTATAAAATAAGCAAAACTGCGAAAATCTAAAAATTTTAAAGGGTTAGTTAACATGATATGTTTAATCATTCATGTTTTATAGTACGATCTATTACCCGGAAAAGCTAGATTGTATTGGATTGATAGTAGATTTCGTTGACATATTTTAAAAGATTCAGCGTGTTTATCACAGATAAATAAACAACGTAGAAGGAGGTACAAAGATAAACATTTATTATGATAGGAATGTATCTTTTAAAGTATTGCGGTGTTTTACACAACAAATACAATAATTCGCGGGCTCTGTTTTCATGTAATGTAAGTTAGAATACAGATTATGTCATTACTATGGCGTGCTTTTGTTCTATTCTGCCATTTTTGCATTTTTTGTGATATCTTTACATTTTTTTTGTACTTTTATATATTTTCCCGTTTTTAAAAATTTACATTTTTATCCAAAAATTAATATCAAAATCGAAAAAGCAACAAGCAGTATGTAATTTAATAAATTACCATGAAGATTTAACCTAAGTAAGGATGGTGGGCTTTTTTTGCAGCATATGCTTGACTGCGGTGGTCTCTTTGCGCAAATCGCAAGTCAATGCGCATAGAGTTACAAGAAAACATAAAAATGGACTCGGGTTGTTGCGTTTGAAAAAAAAACATCCTTGACTAAGTTTTTTGACAGTCGTTAATAATATATTTCTAGACCTATTGTGTAAAGCTTTTGGATTTATTGCACCTGAGGGTCCCACGAATTTGTCTATTTGGGCGGCTTATTGTATTGCTCTATGGGTGTCGCAGCTCTTGTAAGTTATAAATCCTCGGAAAATTTCATCTGTTTTTATTTTTATATTTTTTTAATTGTTGTGTTGAGGCAAATATATAAAATCTAAAAATTTTATATGTTAATGTATTTTTTTGAAAACATACTAATTTATTCATACTTAATAAATTTTAGACACCTTAAAAATCCTTTCCAAATCGATCCTTTTTGTTGTTTTTTTCCATATATAATACAATAAATGGTATATAATGTTTTTACGTGTTCTATTTTTCGGTTTAATGCTTGTTTTTAATCAATATTGTAACCTTCTATTGTATTAGTAAGTACGCCGGTAATGGGATCCTTAAAAAACTTACTGTGGTTTACCGTATGGGGGTCAAATTTTAAGGAAGAACATACTTCATTGTAAGATTTCCAATCATCAGTAAGTATTATTGAACCCGGTAAAACATAAGTTTCAATAATATTTATCAAATTTTCTATATTTCGATTTTCTACTTCAACAGCAGAATACTTCTTTTCCGTTGTTCGTTTGACACCACATAAAACCCAACACCTTCAACGCGATGAACTCGACATATTTTTGTTTCCCAGGCTTCGTTTAGGCAATTTCAATTATTATACCAGGATCGCCTATTTTTGAAATGAAATGTCTATTGATTCCCCCATAAGTTGTAAACAGAAATTGCTCCAATCAGTTACAGTATGTGAAGAAAAGCCAATAACTTTTTTAATTTCCAAATTAGGTATCTTGTGTAAATATGAATTTTACAATTCCTATCAATGGCGTATTAATAATTTACACCTGCTAATCAACATGTTTTTAAAAATAGAATCTTTATTGATGAATTTTCGTCGGCTACAACGATATAATTTCTTCTCCACAATAATATTCATGATGCATTTGCAACATGTTTTAGTAGGGTTAATAATCCCATTTTTCAATAAATAATCAATTATTCTTTTTTCACTGCGGAATTTTCGATGAAAATCACGTAATTCATATGATTTTATATTTTTTTTATTTAAAGAAAATGAAGGCATAATTTTTTTTATTTAAATTTTCCGTGAAATCGACCATATATAAACCCTCGAGTGCATTTCAGCCAAATTTTTCTTTCGTCCAACACACCGTTGTATCGATTGAACAATATAAACTTAAAACGACTGTTTGGGTATATGAAACATCCACCACTGTCCGAAAATACAGCTAGAAATTACGTGGCCGGAGATTTGAAATAAGCCATGAAACTTTTTTACGTGAATATTTTAATGATAAACCATTTTTTATTATTATGAATGAAAGTGAAATACATTCAGAAAAATATTGTAATGTTTTGGTAGTTTAATACAAAATCACAACAAAAACTATTTCATATGTGTAAGGAGATTAAATATAGCTTAGAATATTAATTCGGATCGGTCATATCGATTCTATCTGATTGTTTGTCCGATATGATATAAAATCTCATCAAGTTGCGCTAATTCTTACAGATGCTGCAATATATATGACGAAGGCCTTTTCTGATTATAAATCTATGATTCCGTCCTGTTACCATGTTATATGTGTAGCACATTAAATCATAACTGTGCCATGAATATTCGATCACATTATGAAAATTTCGAAAAACTTATTGCATCGGTAAAAGCAATTACAGTTAAAAACAGAAACAATTCCAATGGATTTCTAGAAATAGGTATTTCACCTACTGTAATTGTTACAAATTGGTCTAGTTGGTTAAAAGCTGTGTTATTTTACTGTGTTAATTTATCAAAAGTAGCATTAATAGTAGATAGTATAGATAGGGTGGTATTTGTATTCAGAAGGCCAAGGAAGCGGTACATAATCCAGATTTTATACGAAATTTAATTGAAATAAAACATAATTACAAAAAACTTATTGATGTTTAGATGGATTTGAAAAAAATGTATATACAATCGATTCTGTTTATACTGAATTGAATGATATTAACTTTGGTATTGATCCAGTGAACATCAAAAAATATTTGATAAAAAGA
Organism: Tipula confusa; assembly: GCA_963556175.1. NCBI lineage: Eukaryota > Metazoa > Arthropoda > Insecta > Diptera > Tipulidae > Tipula > Tipula confusa. Next base: position 158,880 of record CAUVYK010000393.1, on the reverse strand, counting down.
TTTAAAGATAATGAAATAAGAAAATTTTGAAATTTTCCAATATTTTGATATCACCAGAATAATATTTATTTATTTCAAAGTGTATGCGAACCACTATCGAACTTGAAAGGAACTTTTCAATGCTAAAAAAATTTTTAAGCAAAGATAGTAATTTTAAAACAGAAAATATTTTTGCCTATTTTTCTTTATATTAAAATGAATTCAAACACAGCGAATTTGTATACGAGGACTCTGGTCAAGATTAATAAAAGCATTTATATTTTTTTACACTTTTTTTGTTAAATTTTTGCTGTTTTTTTGTAAACTTGTTGCATTTTTTCAATTGCCCTATTTATTAATATTATTAAAAATAGAGACTATATGGAATATCGATTTTAAGATGACATGACCTTTGTGATTTGTTTGCATATACAAATACAGATCAAAATATAGTTAGTTGTGTCAACGTATTGGTTTTGTTCGCACAAATTTAACTTATGTATGTGACAATGATATGAATATGCGCAATCGCGATTGAATTAGGACTAAAGGATTATATTGTCGGTGGAGTATTAAAAATTGCAGAAAAGAAATATGTTGAGAAACGCATCCTTTTTTAAAGGTTCCGATTTTGAACTTTCGAAATTTATATGTCTTGTTTATTTTTGGGTGCAAAAAATAGACAAAGAAAGCGAATTAATGATACAGCTAGATATTAGATCCGAGGTTGGCTCCTCGTTTGTCCCACCCGAGTTCGAACCCAGGTACGACCATTGTTTTAACTTTTTTTATTAAAAAAATGAATTTATAAGAATCTATGATTACACAAAGAGAACTTAATATGGCAACGGAAATCTAAAAACTACTATTTTGTGTTGAAAGAGTGCGGATATTTAAAAGAAAATCTTATCTGTAAAAAAAACTACGTAAATATGCATTTCATTGTTACAGAACGTTTAAAAGCATTTAGGTGTTCCAAATGCAGAAATGAACGTTCCTTGTTTTTCGGCAGCATTTTTTTCAAAGCAATTTGAAAATTAATTCCGCTTTAGATATAATATACTTTTGGAGTATTGATTTTTTTCAAGAACAAATCAAAACAAAAATTGCAACAAAAAGTAACTAGACAGTATTTTCCGGTATAAAAAGTTGCAATATCTTACGTTTTTGATATTGAAAAGGGATACAAGAACTAAAATTGGCGGTGTCGGACAAATTGTCCAAATATACTAATGTCTGTTTTCGAAAAGAAAAAACAATATTGGGCGTTGAACACGCAAAATTTGGATAGTGGGTGAAATTAGCTACCAAACTAATGAGGTGTTTTTTGTTGAAACTTTTTTTCGTTCTATTGCTGCGCTAGAAGCCATTATTTTAGAGCATTTTGAAATAGGGACCACGAATTTTACTGATGAATGGGCCGGCTACAACAATTTGAGGAACCTAGGCTACATTCACATGACGGTAAATCATTCAACAATTTTTGTAAATCCTTTAAATGGAGTTAATACACAAAAAATCGAAGGGACATGGTCAGTAACAAAAAAGAGGTTGAGAAAACGAAATATTATCAATAGAAGCAATTTGTTCTATTATTTTAGAAGTTTTGTTTTAAAAGAAAATTTAAAAATAATATATCTCAAAAAATATTGGTGGAAGTTAAAAATTATGATGCGATGATTTCAGATTAAATTTTTTTCATCAAATTTATTAAATAAGTGTAATTTTCCAAATTTTTTAACCATTTTTTTAATAAAAAAAGTTAAAAAAATGGTCGTACCTGAGTTCGAACTCGGGGGGACAAACGAAGAGCCGACCGGATCCGATTTAATAATTGAAATCTGGAAACAAATTTGCGCAGAATTTGTCAATTATATTTTTTGCATAACCCTATTTTGCTTGGAGGAGAAGGCGTTGTCGTTGAAAATGTAGATTTCATGCTTGTTAGAAGGAAATATATTAGGTGTAGGTCGGTTTTAATCCAATGGGTATTTGAAGCTTATGATGCGATTGCAAAAAAATTTAATAATGCCCGTTGAAAAAAAGAGACAGAAACACGCTTATACCATTAATTCAACAACATATTGTATTGGGTTCGATAATAATTTATGATTCATGGACAGAGTATAGGAATTTATCTGTTATGGCTACATACATTTAAAAGTTAATCATAATTCAAACTTTGTAGATCCAGTTACTTGCATAAGTACAAATCATGTTGAGAGTATATTGCAAAAAATTATAACCGGTCACAAAAAAAATACGACACAGACATATCAGTGTTGTAATCATATACAATTGAGTTTATGTGACATACACAATTCAAAAATTCATTCGAAAAAATAATTACTCATATCTAAAATGTTTATGTTTTTTAGATCAATTAATGTAACAAGAAATGATTATACAGTCAACCCCCTATATATCGCCAAAATTGGTAACGATAAATTAAAAAAAAAACGGCGATATACAGGGGGATAAAAATAATGGAATTAAAAATTTTTTCATTTAATTATTAGAAAATCATCGATTGTTTTTTGCTTTTTATTTATATTTTTTGATTTAAATAGTATATTTTTCATTTCATTTAATACGGAAAGTGTTTTTTCGTCAACCTCTGTGTCGTAGTCAATTTAATTAACTGACAATTCAATTGACTACGACATTTAATTTTCCTACATTGCAGTTATTTTACTTTAATATTAGAAGTTTTCAGAATATCATAATTTGCGATCAACATATTTATCTTTGAAATTAGGTAAAAATGTTGGTAATTTCCTATTATAGGTCATTTAAAATAAAATAAGTCATTTTAAATGAAATAAGTCATTTCTTAAATTAATATATCAATTTCAAAACCATCTAATTTATTCAACTTTTAAATGTCGCAACATAATGTTGCAAATTTAGACTTATTAAAACAATTTAACTTCCTGAACACAAATTCCCCCAAATAGCCTTCCATTAATCTCAATGATGTTCCATATTGAAATCTTAATTTTTTCTTGGCGTGATGCCACATATTCTCAATATTCTGGGTGTGTATCCTTGAATCGGTGGGATCAATAAAATTGTAACTGTGATTGATTTGATCGTGAATAAAATTTAAACCACGAGATAATTCACTATAACCTCACCAACAATCCGAAATAATTCTAGAAAATGTTCTTACATAACGTATAATAGCTCTATACAAAGTTCGAGCATCCCTAGAAGCAACAATAAACATAAAATTTTTCACTAATACGTTCCACTCCCCTAAATACCCACTTTTGGTTTCCAATTCTTCCCCTGTTATTTTTTCGCTTATTGAAAAGCGATTCATCAATTTCAACTTCTATAGGATTCCCATTCACATCCAATCAACCAACCATGTCATTATCGCCATCAATTATAAATTCACAACATTTATTTCTTAAATATTCATACCATTCGGAAACAGTGTTCTTATTTATTTTAACTTCATTAATTATTTTAAGTTGTGATTCATCGTTACCCAATAGTATAATATCAAAACAATGTCTATCAAGCTTAACTTACTACACTTAAAAATCGATCCTCTTCGTAAACTTTTTGTTTGTTTGCAATTTTGACAAACCCATTGAAAATCATCACTTAGTTTATTTCGTTTTATCAAATTCATTGTGTTGTGACATTTGCATAGAGAAGTATTGTTAATAAGATTAAAGGAAGCTAGCCATTTCACTATCTTTTCCTTGTCTGTGCTTAAGTTAAGGATGAATTTAGCAGTAGTATGTTCGTTAATGAGGGTTTCTTTTGAGTAAATCTGGTCGGTTATTTGTGTTCTGCTTCTGATTTGTGTCATACGTATAAATTAATTTTTTTTAATATTTTTAAAATGACTTATTTTATTTAAAATGACTTATTTTATTTAAAATGACTTATTTTATTTTAAATGACCTATACTAGGAGAATACCAAAATATTATATACCCGCATATAAACATTTTTTTGATATAGAAAAATACAAATTTTTAAACTTTAAAATAAAATATTTGCTATAATCTTTTAAATCCATATTTTAAATAAAAATAAAAAAATAAAAATTACATGCTAAAAAGTGTCCCGCCGGGATTCGAACAATCCTCCATCAAAAACCCTGGAAAATATCAAAAAAAATCATGGCGAAATACAGGGGGGTGACGATATACAGAGGGTTGACTGTATTTATTTTTTATTATTTTTATTAGTTTTTTATTTTTTATGAATTTATCTTTTCCTATTTTTCATTTATTTTTACGTATTTTTTTTAATTTTTATAATATGTATAATTTTTTTTCTATGGAAACCGAATAAGTATCAAACTATTTTGGAGTGGTCTTACTATTAAATCCAGGAATTAGATTAAACCCTGCCGAGGTTGTACTTGTAAATGAATATAATTGTTTGAGAAAGGGGAAGTAGACAGCTTCCCCGTTCGATTATTGAGCAACTTTGATATTTTTTATGTTGAAACCATCCCAAAACCAGTAGAAATAGTGAAAAGGTTTTGGAACTAAAATTTATTATTGTTATCATTTTTGATTACTTTTAGTATTTTTTTAAATATAGTTGTTAACTAGAATTATAATTTCAAGATAGGGTTGTACTCTTTTTTATTGATTCTATTATTTATACCCTTTTAAAATGTGAAATTGCAACATTTATCAAGTCTAGGATTATTTTCTTCTAATTTGAGTTTTATCAACAACATAATTTATATCTGATATCACCCCACTTTTACAATAAAGCTTAAACACGATGTTGATTGTTCCTTTAATTAAGTTAAAACTAAAACTTTCATCGGTTTTATGTAATAATTTTACTTCTTTATCATCTAAAAAAACCTTCACATCTTTTGCCTGAAAAAACAAAACCTTTATTGGTTTCTGTTTTTCAAAAGGGTTTATAATTTTAACTTTTGGTTTGTTGTCTGCTTCGTATTCTTCGTAGGAAAATACCCCGTCATAAAACGTACAAATTCTATATGCTTTGTTGGTTTCAAATTGACTAAGAACGGCCTCCTCCTTTTCATTAGTATGTTTGAATATCTTAGTTTTATGTGTATGTCCACATAATAGTAAATTATATTCAAAAGGAAAATCGCCACTTACTAAAAAATTCGTTGGGTAGTGACAAACTACAACGGTGGTATCTATCGACAATTCTTTTTGTTTTTTTGTGACTTCTGCAGTAAAATGCTTGTCATCAAATTTACCTTTAGAATAATTTACCCTCGGTTTTGATGTATCAACGGTTGCATCAATAAATACTATCATACATTTTTTACCTTTAGATTCAATGATTTTGTAATGGTTGGTTTTGTTATCAAAAATGTTTTTTAAAATTTCTTGGTTTACACTATCATCTGGCGAAATTCTATCATGATTTCCTCGTACGTTTATTACGGGTGCTTTTATTTGATTTACGATCTCCATCCATTTATATAAAGCATTTATATCCGGTAAAAATAGATTATTGTAAAATTTTTTTCCTTTACAAATATCTCCAGAATGTATAATGAGATCTGGATTTAGATTATTCATTTCATTTACAAAAATATTTATGTCTTCGTTTTGTGGTGATTTTAATATCATCAAGGCATCATCTATTATTGTAAAGTGAGTATCCGTTATTTGTACAATTGTGGTAAAATCTTTGGCTTGCTTAATATTGGGTTTTGGAAATGTGCTTATCTTGGTTTTTGTAAAAAATTGTTTATATATTAGAATCCAAACTATCGTTGCAAGACAAAGTATAGTTATGACATATGCTATCTTCCTTATTCTCATTATCAAGATTTGTAATGGCAATTTTTTTTAATATTTAAATTATTGTATAAAAAAAAAAGGAGATTTAAATTTTTTATATTACTATCAATTTATACATCATTCATGCCTTGCATGCGAATATTGGAATTAAAATCTCTGGTTGCGATGAGAATCAAAGCTTGTATCCAAATTTTAAATGTATATTGTCGTTGTCAAAGCGAATTTATTCAAAGGTAGATTAATATGCCATCTAGAAGCGTCTAGGCCGATATACCTAGAACAAGCCTAGAACGTTTCTAAGACGCAGTTATATGAAAGTTACAATGATTTGAGATGATGTAAAAATAAATAATCTATACTTATCAAACCACCAGTATAAAAAAAGAAAAAGAGATTCGAGTTTTATACCAGCAATCATATACGAATGAAAAAAAGTCTATCGGTTTTTGTAAATTTTAACAAACTACGCGGTTGGACAAATCTATTGTGACAAACCAAGCAAGCAGTATTTAAGTTTTGCTTCGCTATAAATTTGAAAAAATTCTTAGTTTCAATTCGTTTATAGCTCCACACTTAAAATTTTTTAACAATCAAGTTAACATATCTAAAACCCCATTTATATAGATTTAATGAATATTGTGGCTTAACAAAAACGCATCTGCTCATAATTTAGTGAATCAAAACAAAGATTTGAATAAATATAATAAATTATAAAATAAAGAAAATATATTGATGATGTAATTTACGGCCGGAGATTGGATATGTCGATTTAATGATAAAGCAAAAAAAATACGATTTGTATCATTAAACTTTTTGTTTTTTGGATACTATATGAGCAATGAGATGAACAAGTTCGAACCCTAATATTGTATTTTTTGGGTCTCATGCTCCCCCCCGGGGGAAAAGGGTGACCGGTAAAAATATACCACTTTTTCATTTGTGTTCGAATCCCATTGTAATCAAACCCTTAATTGAAAAGTGTGACATTTTTATATATATTTAAAAGACAAATTTAATAGAAAAACAGATTAGTCAACCCAAAAATAAAATCAACGGTAAAGGTAACTTATAAGGAGTCCACTTTTTAAAAAAAAATTAATCTTAAAAAAAAATAAATTTATAAAAAAATTTGGTGACTTTCCCCCTTGTAGACAATGGGTTCAAATCCTCAAAATAATTTTTAATCATCAAATACTTAGTTTTTTTTAATTTATATTCCATGAATCACAGAGAATTGGTTAAAAACACATTAACATATAAATCTGCAATAGAGTTTCTAATGAAGCATAATTATATTTCTCTAAAATAAATTGTTCATCTTGCATATACCAGGAAATGAAAGTAATAAAAAACGGAGGCACTTTATCCTGGCAATGCTCTAAATATACTAAGAAAACATCATTACTTATTGGAACAATTCTTGAAAATGCTAACAACCCATTAAATGAAATTCTAGATTTAATATACTTTTGGTGCTTAGACATGACCCAATCAAAAACAAAATTTGAGGTCAATACCAAATCTTCTAAAACACTGAACAATTGGTATAAGAAATTAAGTAAACAAGCACTAAATATTATGTGCAAAAAGGGAAACAATAAGATTGGGGGACCAGGGCATGTAGTTGAAATAGACGAGTCCAAGTTCTCAAAAAGAAAATTCAATGTTGGCAGAGAAATTAGATCCCCGTGGATTGTTGGGGGGCTGATTTACAAACAAACGATATATTTTTTGTGGAAGTACTGTTTAGAAATAAAAAAACATTATCCGAAATTATAATTGATCACGTTGAGTTGGGGACTACCATTGTAACGGACGGTTGGGCCGGTTATATCGATTTAACAAGCTTGGGATTTATACACCAAACCGTAAGCCACTCTGAAAATTTTATTGATCCTGAAACAGGATATAATACTCAAGCCATCGAAAATAGATGGAGGATTTACAAGAGAAAATTTAGGGCTCGTTATATTACTAATAGGTGTGATTTTACAAGCTTATTTGCAGAATTTACCTTTAAGTATAAATCCGGAAATGATTCGTTTAATATTTTTATGATGAACTTAAATAAATTTTAATATCATTTGATTTTTTTTATTTATATTTAAAAATTATTTTGAGGATTTGAACCCATTGTCTACAAGGGGGAAACTCGCCAAAAATTTAATATTAAACTTAAAAAATTTAAAATAAATTCCTGACACATAAATAATTATTTAAATATAAATAATAAAATGATAATAACTTTAGTTAATTGATTGATTTTTTTTCTTTGAGATGCCTACAAATCATAACAAAAGGTGTTTCATCTTGACAAAATCTTCTTCTCCACATAAATTCGTCTAAATACGATGGTATAAAAGTTTTCAATGTTTCAAACATAAATTTAAACTTACGTTACAGAGTGACCAAGATCCACAATTGAATTCGTATTAACTCCTGTTTTTGAATTAATAAAACCTAAACTATGGTTTACGTACCCATGAGTATATGGACCTAAAAGACTCAAAGGAGTTGGAGAATTAGGATTTCTGTGTGGTCCCCCAGTATAGGTAGAATCTTCACCGGACCAAATTGTAGTTCCAGGCAAAACAACACGTGCAATTATGGGGAAAATTGTATTTTGCGTCCTGTCATTGACGAATTCAAAATGAACATTTTTTGTTTGTTCATCAAAAATTGCAAAAACCCAACTTTCACGCGTGTTCCCCCTCGGCTCACACCTGTTGTGTAAAACTCTCATGAATTTTGATTCATCAATTTGAATCCGATGTCCAATACCGCCAAACATTATAGGATCATTAACTAATTTCCTACTAACAATATCACGAAAATATTGGAACCATTGAATTATCGTTTTTTAGCTATGCTTGTAAAATTTTTTGTCTGTTTGTTCAATAAAACAGTCGACAATCCAAAAATATAACAATTCTAACAACTGTCTTAAAGATAATTTTGAATTTGCAAAATAACTATTGTATGTAATTGAAATTTTTTGTCGATGTGAATTTAAATTACTTCTTACACGACATTGTTAAATATATTCATTTTTTATTGAAATATCATTAATTAATTTCATTTCGTTTCTACAGACAAAACAAAATGGCGTGTCTTTTAACAAACCCATCCTTTTTAAAAATGGAATTAAAGTTTTTGTATCGTTTATCAAATTGTAAAATTCATTTAAGTTCATAAATAGGAAATTTATTTTAAATTTTTAAAGTTTAAAGTTTAATATTAAATTTTTTTATTAATTTATTTATTTTCTAGATAATTTTTTTTTAAAAAGTGGACCCCTTATAAGTTACCTTTACCAAATCAACTCCAAAATTCCTATCATCGAATCCGGCCAAATAATTTTTAATTTTATCTTCCATTTCCACATAATTTTTTTCCTAATAAAATTGTAACCTAATTCATATCTTAAAAATTTAATTGGTACTACATCTTCCTCGTCCTTTAACTTTTAACCAGCAGATGAAAACTATGTCTAGAAGTTTTAAAAGTAGAGGCAAATATATAAGTATGATAAAAATAATCGTATATTACATTTAGGGATTCTTGATGATTGCGTAATTGTTCAAATGAATTTAAAATTTCACTATATTTATTATAAAACAATGCAGAAAGTGCTTTTGAAAAATTTTTTATGGATAAATCTGTTTTATATAATAAAATTAGACCTAAAGTTTGAATTTTTCTCATTATAGATTGCGATAAATGGGATTGACATCCCGAAATTAATGCATTTGGAAAACATTCTTTTAATGCCTTTATAGCTGAAAATTCAAAATTAGTTTTTATAATTGTAAGATTTAAATTTCCTATTATATTATTGAGTAATCTAAAAAATGTTTTATATGTTGCTTCATTTTTAGTTTTTAACACTGCAAAAATACATAGAAAAATGTGATGATTAATAATTACGCTTACAGTATGAAGCTGTTTATATGGAAATGGCACTACAGAAAAAGTTCCATCAATACAATATACACTATTTTCTTGAAGTTTTGGGTAGCAAAATTGAAAAAAAAAAACAATATGATATCATCCGAAATTTCATAAATAGAAAAATTGTCTTAGCCATATCTAAAAAATGGTGTGTTTATATGGGTTATTGACAATTTCTCACTTAATCTTAATGTTGGATAAATATATGGAGAAGTATTGACAATTATTAAACGAAAATTTCTGTATATGAGCTCAAATCACCCAAAACTCTTACTTTATCAATATTAGCACCTCTAATTACAGGATTTGTTGTCTATCTTGGAGTTGATATTGTTGATCTAATTAAATTTTTCATTCCATTGACGGCTTTCCCTTTAAATACATCTTCGTAATCAGTATAATGATTATATTCAGCACATAATACAACATTAGTTATAATTGACATAAAATTTAAATTTGTCGCTGCTCTTGCTTTACAATTTCGCGAAGAACATCTCTAAATTTGTTTTATTGTGGTTTTTAGTTTTTGTTAATATAAAAACACCTCGTTTTCGAGGTTAATTGGCTTTTGTGGCTTTTTATCAATGATGGCATGTGATGATACGAAAATATTTTTTAAATGTCCCCCATTTTAATCTGGGATTCGAACCACCATTAAAAAGTAGGGAGATTTTCACCGGGAACCGAAAAAAGACATGAGATATTTTTGGTTAAAAATGTAGTGAGAAGTTGTGGCCCGGGTTCACCTCTCAATAATAATATTTTTATTTTTAATTTTTATTCTGAATATGTGAAACATTTTTTATGTATTAAAAAATAAAATAACGAAAAATAACTTTAATTACCGTCCGACCCCGCTTTGGTTCACTTTTTTAGAAAAGTGCCCCATAAAGCGAGGTTTTCTATTGGGGCGAAGGTTTTCGTAACCTCTGGTTTAAAGGCATCCAAACGTTCGATTCGCGATTTTTTCACTTCAAATAATAGATATTTTTTTACTCAAGAATTAAAAAATCTTTTCTTAAAAAAAAACAAATAAAAAATCCTTTATTTATTCGTAAGATAGTCTGTAATTTTATTACCGTATTTATATTGTCGTGCGAACAGACATTAAGTAGTTAATTATAATGAAGATCTAATTGCTAGAAAATGGCAATTTAGAAAGAAAAGAAATTTGATTTTTTCTAGAAAAAAAAGAGTATAATAACAAATGGAGCATGAGCCCATGCATATAAGAGAGAGAACAACGGAGGAGGTTATGGAGCAAGTCCACTTAATTACCCCCGGGTTCGAATCACGAATATGCTTTTTTTATTTAATTACCAATGTAAATTAAAACATATTTAAAACCATGATTCCATCAAGAAATCACTTACGAAAAAATATTTGACGATGAAGAAAATGCAATCAGGTTTGCTTATACAAATAACGTGTTGCCGGTATGTGTTTCCTGTAGTAGCTGTGGTTCAGCATTAAAGGAGCTAACACTAGTCCGTTTTAAATGTAAGAAAAAGAGTTGCAGAAAAGTGCAATCTTCTTTAAAGAATAGTTTGCTTCCTCATTTACGAATTAAACTTTCCGAACTTTTTCATTTGTTGTACTTGTGGCTAGCTAAAGCTCCATTTACAACAATAAAGATCTTAACTGGGCATTCAAAAATGATAGTAACAAAAATACAAAAAATTGTACACAAAGCACTAATTAACGAATTCAAGAAAGCAGGATTAAAATTGGAGGGGCCGGTATTGTGGTGCAACTGGATGAATCCAAGTTTGGAAAACGGAAATATAATCGTGGACACCATGTAGAGTGAGTTTGTTGGAATAGAAAAATCTGCTGATAGAAAATTTTTTGCTTTGGTAGTAGACAATAGAAATGCGAATACACTTAATGATATTATTATTAACCATGTTTTTTATGGTTCCGTTGTAGTAACTGACGGATGGCGGTTATAATACATTTAAAAAAGATAGTGATTTCGAGCACCACCTAGTTAACCATTCTATTTCTTTTAAAAATGCGGATGGAAAAAATACTAATACAATTGAAGGAACTTAGAGTGGCCTCAGAAGAGCAATATCAGTTAGATGTAGAGAAAAGGTGAAATTACAGGGATGGCTATTTGTTTTTATATGGCGTCGTAAAAATAAAAATCGTTTATGGCGGGCTTTATTAAATACTATTCGTTTTTAATTAATGTTTTAATTTATATTAGTAATTAAATAAAAAAAGCATATTCGTGATTCGAACCCGTGAGGTAATTAAGTGTACTTCAACCGAGGTTATCAATAAACTATCATTATACAACCATTTTCTTTACACGGGACGCATTCCCGTAGAGTACGTTAATATTTTCTTCTTCATTCTTTGATCATTCTGATTTTTATTACATGCAGGGCTTTTAACTCGGAAGAGATAGTTGATGTGGCGCTATGAGACTTATCAAAGTCTGCTATAGCTGATTTTATGGCATCTATTGGTTCCTTTTTAGTTCCTAAATAGGCATTGCTTTCGTCTTCTTCTCCATCAACCGCTTCATCATAAACATCTTCAATCATTTTTTCTAATAGAATTTCAAGATTGTTCATACTTTTATCTTCTGCGATGTATGTTATCTCGTCTTCCAATAATTTTATAAAACAATTAATTATGATTCTTTTGTGACCATGTCCCACGCTATTGAAATCAAAAGGATCGCATCTTTAATGTTGATTAAGTTGTAGAAATCTCCATTGTCTCCGACTTCTTCAAAATCACACGAATCGATCAGGGCATTAAAATAATGACTTTTAAAAGCTCTTATAATTCCCATATCTAAAGGTTGCATAATAGACGTTGTATTTTTTGGCAGGAACATGAGTTCCACGTTACTAAGTTGAATAAGTGGATGGACCGGGGCGTTGTCTAACATTAAAGTATTTTACTTCCTTCCTTCTCCATCATTCGATTCAATTCATTTATATATTTTTTAAATATTTGCGTTGTCATCCAAGCCTTTGATGAATGTTTGTAGTCGACATCAACCTGGTTCAGATAAAAATTCTGGGGCTTGTTCATATTTTGGGAAAATATTAATACGTAAGGGGGGGGGGTCTTTAAAAAAATAAAAAAAAATAAAATTATTTTAATTTTTAATTAAATCAATAATCGAATAAAAAACACTAGACAGTGTAATTTTCGTTCTTTCAGTACAATTCTTTTCCTCCAGAAAAATTCTTTTACAAAATCAGGAATACGAGCCTTTATCAATCCATTTTTAATCTTATACGAAGCTTTAAAATGAGACCAAACATTTTCAATAGCATTTGTAGTCTGTCCTTCCTCATTCATAAAACCAATACTATGATTAACTATTTCATGGACACTACCAAACATCGAGACGGCATTAGGATAACTGGGATATCCATCAGTTCTTATAATTGAACCAGGTAATATAAATTTATCAAAAACTGCTTTTATGGTAGATGCCTGCCTATTTTCTACTAAATATAAAAGAGCTGATCCCTTTCCCCTTCTACTACACCCCCTATTATCCATTGTATGCCTTTAACATCATCCAAAGCAGATGATGGATTAATAATGATTTTGCCTCGACAGATAGCAGTTTCATCAACTATAACTGTTGTATTAGGCCCTCCAATTTTTTCAAACTCATCAATATTAATTTTTGCTAATATATTATCCTTAATTTTAATAATGGAATTTCTACATACATCTGTATGTAGTTCCATTTGTATAGTATCAAATTCTATTATCCACATAAATATTATTCGCAAATATTGGCATATTTGAACTTTAGGCTTGTCTAAATTTGAAGAAACTGTAAATCCAATTTTTTTAACGCATGAGTTACATTTAAAAAAATGCAACCCTCTTCTGTTAATATCTTTGTATAACGTCATACGTATACTCCAATTGCATATTTTTTCGGTATGTAGTAATTGGTTTTCTATACAGAATTGTATTGCAGTTTCTTCGTCCGTAAAAATTTCACTGTATAAATTCAACATTGGGTTAAAATTTTTGGATCAAATTTAGGAGATGAACTTCCGAGTACAAATCCAAAGGAAATCATTTATTTAAATATTTAAAAGGAAAGTTTTAAGCCAATGATACCAAAAAAGAAAGAAATACAAAGACTATTTGACAACGAAGCGGAGGCAATTGCCTTTATTTATAAAGAGATGTAATACCTGCATTAAATGCATGCCCAGAAGCGAAAAGAGAGGATACAATAAATTTAAGGAAAAAATAGGATATCCATCACTGGGTTAATCATTCGATAACTTTAAAAATTGCTGAAGATTTTGAACTAATAATATTGAAGAATCCTGGAATAATATAAAAATTAAGGATAAACCTAACGGCAAGAATAAAAAGAAGAATACAAGAATATTATTTGACGCAGAAAAAACGCTAATTGTCTTTGGGATTCTTTTTTACGTGCAATTAAATTATTAATATTTAATCTTTTAATATAGTAAAAAAATGATTTTCCTAAGATTCGAACTCGGGGGGTCATCTCCTAAATTTCAACCAATTTTTTTTTTATATTTTTAAAATCGCTTTTGTTCATATTTTGGGAATTTAATTATTAATTATTAATTTTGTCTAAATTAATAATTAATAATTAAATTCCCAAAATATGAACAAGCCTCAAAATTCTTTAATGTTCTCGGGTTCTCGGATTTTCCAATAACTAATGGGGGGAGCTTTTCGCCTGCCATACTGCATGTTAACAAAATAGTTATACGCATTTATTTTGACTTTAATCCTTTGCAGTTTTCTCCAGGTATTTCAAACTTTTTTTGGTGGATTTTTGTAGTATAAAGCTGTTTCGTCGTCGCAATTAAATAAATTGTGTTTACCGAACACGTCTAATTTATTTTGAAATCTGCTAAGTGGGTTTTATCCGCAGATTGTGACTCACCAAAATTATTTTTAAACAATAACCTATGTCTCTTCTTAAACCTGTCGATCCAACCATTTGAAGCTTTAAAATTTATAAGGTTCAATTTCTTTGCGATTTTCAAAGCTATAAATTAATAGTAGTTCCATTTAAAGGTACGTGTGATTTCCAAGACGTAAAAACTCCTTAAACATCTGACCATCTAAATAATTATAATAGGATTTATCGTTCTCCTTCAAAGTTGAATCGATGCCATCAATAAATGATTTGGTGATGTCATTCTTACGCCTAGGCACGCCTCCTTTAGAAATTTTATATTTCGTTGCTAATTTCTTTTCTGACATTACTATCTCTCGATAATCTTTTCCAAATTCTTCTTTTTCTCTCTCTGACAACATTTTCATTTGGTATCCTTAAAAAAATATATAAACTGCCCCAAAAGCGGGGTAAAATTTTGAATTATTTAATTTTTGGGTGGAATTTAGAAGGTAAATGTCTAAATTGTAAAGATATATGCCAAATTCTGAGGTTTTCAGTTGGGGCGTGATGCCCCACAGCCGAGTTCGCCCCAAAAACGCGTTGCCATTTCAGAATAGTAATCATGCTTAAAATTTCAATTTATTTTTATTCTTCGGTTGATAAATTAGTTAATTGGGGTGTTGTGCTGGACATCGACAAATTAGAGCCAACATTGAAACCATTATAACCAAAAATTTGGTTTACTAGTGAATCGTTAATTGTTCGATTGTGTTTTATATTTACTCGTAGATAATATCTTTCAATCTATGAACCCAGCACTCACTATTTTCAAATTGCATAGCTCAAATAAGCATCTGTTTCATGGTAAATTAAATCTTTCAACCATACCTGCGTTTCCGGATGGTAAAGGCGTCAAAAATATGCCTTATTTTAAATTAAAACACAATGATGCTATTTTATTTTTTCTAAATCCAATTCCATTGTGAGACTGAAATTCTTTGGGAACAAACAATTTAAAAAAAGGATTCTAGATGAATAGAAACTTTGTTTGCAGATTTTGTTAGGCATGGAAAAGACCATGAAATTTGGTATTACAATCAATATTATTAAGAATATATTTGAACTGATTATTTTGTTCAACAAATTCAGTCATGTATGATATGTCGGATCAAGGCTGTAAAACTCTAATATTTAAATTTTTAATTTTTTTTGAAAAAAAATTAAAAATTTAAATATTAGAGTTTTACAGCCTAATTAGAAAATGCAATATGAAAATGAACCGGCATCAGAAAGAAGTAACATATTTTACAAGCTTAAAAACGCACTTGTTTATTTATTTGAAACTAAAATGTTCTGTTTCACTCGAAATTGCATTTTTTGTAATAGCGTAGCAAATATAAGAAGAAATAATAAATATTCAAATGGATTAGCTTTTCTTTGCAGCAATAATTTGTGTAAAAAATTTTTTAATATGTTTCACGGATTGAATATTTCAAAGCCAAAGATTTAATTAAATGACTATGTGTTTTTAAATGGGTTGAAAACTGCTATGAAAAGGATATTTTGAGAAATGTAAGTATATCTAGACATACTTTTCAAAAAATAAAAATAATATTAAACTGTTTTTGCAAAAGGAACTAAATAAAACGAAAATGAAAAAATAGGTGGAACAAAAAGCAGAATACAAGTAGACGAAACAGCTATATGTCATGGGGAACTAAAAACTTATCCCTCAAAACTTGACGATGATACACCTGGTATCACTTGGCTTGTTGGATTTATAGAAGAGGAAAAAAACGAATAAGATTGGAAATTGTAAAAAATAGAAAATTAGAAGAATTTAAAAGAATATTTAATAAACATGTTAAGCCTAATACTATTGTTATAACGGATTGGCATAAACCTTACCCTGATGCAATCGAGTCAATAAATGGAGTTCATATAATCGTAAACCACAGCGTTGGTTTCAAAAACATTGAAGGATTCAATACGAATAATATTGAAAACTTATGGTGCTTACTTAAATATGAGATCAAAAGAAGAAGAGGTATAAAAAAAACGAATTTAAAATATTTTTTAGTTGAATTTGTATATCGATATAATAATTTAAGAAAAAAAGTTCTGAGCAAATAAGAGAGACGTTTATTACCATTTTAAAATTTCTTACATCAAAAATTGATTAAATGTTAATTTATTATTTATTCCAAAATTTATTATTTCTCAAGGGGGGTAGCATGAATTTGTTTTGTTAGAGTTTTACAGCCTTGAGCCCCAAGTTTGCTGGAATTGTGGAATGTCTCAAGTAGTCTTTTATGTTTTGATATTCTTCGTCAGTTTTGATATCAATTGGCAAACCCATAGCTGTTTTTAAAAAAATGTTTTAAATATTGTATTTTTAAAATAAAAACTAGTTTATTAAGAGTTGAACCGGGCCACAATTTCTCACTACATATTTTTGGTTAAAAATAACTATTTTGTCCCCTGGGTTCGAATCCTCATATTAACTTGGGTTAGTTAGTTAATAATATTTAAATCGAATTGAGGTTAGGTTAGTTTTATATCAGCATTTGAACCCGAGGTCGTCGTCCATACTAGCTTCAAAAATATATTTTCAACAGAAAAGCTGAAGTGACTGTGGCAAATAGATTTATTTTAATTTAAATTTTTTTGTATTGCTTAGTATATATAGTTTGGGTATTTCAAAATTCTTTATGGTTCGGGTTGGATGAACTGTGGTTGTATTTTTGAATTTAATTTAATTAAGGTTGTTGAGGCACCGGTATGTTTAGGATGGGGGCCTTTATTCTATTTTCAAATGATTTTTAAAGATATATTCGTATTAAATTATAAAACGAGAAAAGTTTCATCATTATTAAATTTTTTAATGCGAATTTATTTAATTTGAAATTTTATACAATTTTTAAGAAGTCTTATCTTGTTATTTTTTTTTTCATAAAAATAATTTTTAACGGGGGTGGAATCATGAGATATTTTTTGGGGGGGTGAAAGGCATGAGATCCGAGTTTTATTTTAAAAAAAAATAAACCAGGGTTTTTGAAGTTTCGATGGAATTTGGTAAGTGGTATAATGAATTATTTTTTTAGTTTTATGTTAGTAAATAATAAAAAATATTTAAAAAAACACTCTATCGATATTCGAACACAGGAGGGACAAACGGGTATCCAACCGATTAATTTACAAAAAATATCAGTTCTTTTCTTAAATTTTAATTTGAATATTTTTTTCTTCAAATTATGTAGATCTTACCCGCCAAAAAAAATATTTATACACTCTTCCAAATATGTTTACTATTACTAAAATTAAACTAATAATATTATTTTATCTGGGTTCAAACTTGAAGTCTGGTTTTACACTTCAAATTTGTTGATTACATTAATTAATTTGTACTTATTCCTTTTTCGCTCACTAAAAAATAAATTAATAAAATATTAAATTATTATAAAATGTTATATATTAATTTATAATTAAACCATCATGAAAGTCAATGACGACATAGGAGCTGCTTAAAACAAGCAGTAACGACAAGTAAAGTTACAGACACCAGGAAATGTGTTAGATGCGTTGAGACAGGAACTAAAAATGTGAATCAACAAGATATCAAACGAAGAGGACATGCAAATGTTTGTTATCATAGAAATAACGACTACAATGGTACCATTAATTGTCAGATAAGTCGGGTAGTTGTCTGAAATATGAAAGTTATTGTTCAAGAGGTTCAACGAAGAAGAAAAAAGTAAAGAATAAAGATTCGAATGACGATCGAGGAGGAAGTAGAAAAAAGATAAAAATTTCTAAAAAGTAAAAGATATTAAATCGGAACGAGGATTATATCTGAGGAAAGATTACAGTTATATTCTGGTTTTTTTTTTTTTTTTTTGGGGGGGGGAACAAGCTCGAACACAATTTTTGTATTTTTTTAAAAAAAAATTAAATAATTAATTGGAATTTAATAAAAGTTTAATCTTAAATAAATGATTAGAAATAATATAATTTAATTATGTCAACAAAAGCGTGAAATCTTTTCAATTTTCCACATTATTAATAATTCTGTGAACAGTAAAAGAATCTGCGTATGACTGTAAAAAATTTCTTGGAACATTTTTTGGTATGAAAGACTTTACGCTACGCCATAATCTTTCAACACGTTGCGTGTGTACTGAAGAATCTTCTGGAGAACAAAATTGAATGTATGGTTAAACTTTTTATGAATAAATCCTTTTTCTTGTAGCTTTGCCTATCCTTTCCAACAATCAGTAATTATCGTGGTTCCAGGTTCTACACAATTAATATTAATTTCACTTAAATTTTCTGCCTTTCTAGTTCGAACATTCTTTAAAAAAATTCTTATATCTTCCCTACATATTCCACCGACCAACCACACAGATTGTACGTTTAACACACGGCTTACGTTGTATTTCCGTTTACAAACATAAGTTTCATCAATTTCTACTGTGCATCTTTCACCTCCTATTTTAAAAGCTTGTAGGCTCATTTTATATGAATAACATATCACTCTAAAAATTTTAAACCATTCTACTGATGTGTTTTTGTCGACGTCATAATGTAAAAAAGCATCACTGGTTCTAAAATCATTGCTATAGAAATAAATCAATTTTATTAATTATGACATTAGTATCTTTATACCCTCAAAAATAGTGTTTTTAAATAATGATTGGGACGGCCTGCATTGTCTCTTGACACATCTCTATCTGCCTCAAATATTATGTCTTTCCTTTGCTTTTTCATAAATCATCGATTTATTACATCTACTACGATTTTTGTCTGTCAGCGTTATTAAGCCTAAATCAACAGCAAAATCAAAAGAATTTTGTTCATTAGATGTTTTTTCAGCGAGTTCAAAAATGTTCATTAGGTATAAGTCTTAGATGTAAAAAACGTATTTTTCCGTTTTTTATTATTTCATAAATCATCGTTTTTTTCCGTTTTTTATTTTTTTTTCCGTTTTTGATATTTTTTTCCGTTTTTTATCATTATACATTTTTTTAATTATTTTTTTGTTGAATGTCTTTTTAGTTGCCTTCCGTATGTCAAGACTTTACCTAATTTGCTCACTATTACTTACGTCTTCTGTTTATAAGTAAAAACACTATTGAATATTGTAGTAGCCTAAAAGAAAAAAAATATAAAAGTAAAGTAATTAATTAATAATTTTTTCACACGATAATAAAAGATTTAATTACCCCAAATGCCAAAAGAAAAAAATATCGAATGGCTTCACGTTACTGTGATAAATGAGAAAGAAAAAGGTTTAGCATTGGCCAAATTGAAATGTATTTACTGTGATAAAGTTTATTCCGGTGGAATAATCCGTATTAGGGGTCATATTGCAGGAGAAGATATCAATATAAAATCATGTGAAAAAGTCCCAACAGACATAAAAAATTTGATTAAAAAAGATAATATGAAAGAGCAAATCAAGATGCAATGAAAAGAAAACGAGAAGCGTTGGACAGAGCGACTAACCATGCTGCTAACTCAGAAGCTCACACTTCAAGGTCAAAACAGATGTGTTTGACTGATATGATTAAAAGTGGATCAAAACAAATGGCCAATGCCGCAATTGCGCGTTTATTTATTGCAAACGGTATTCCATTTGTAGTTGCAGAAAGCAAATACTTCAAAGAGGCCATTGAAGCTGTTTCAAAGTGTGGAACAAGTTACAGAGCACCCAATCGAACATCAATATCAAAGAAATTGCTAGCCGCGGAGGTTTCTAGAATTAAACAAAATCTTTCTGACTACAAATTACAAATGTCCTCTCTTGGCGGAACCTTGATCAGTGATGGTTGGTCTAAAATACAAATCAACCTATGATCAATTGTCTTATTGTAACAGGTAATGGTACGATGTTTCTTGACGCAATAGATAAGTCGGGGGAGATTAAGGATAGCAATTTTATTGCAAGAGAATTAACCAGAAATATTGAGGCTGTTGGGGTTATAAATATTGTTCAAGTTGTTACCGATAGCGCAGCCAAATGCGTTGCAGCAAGGAAAAAAATCAGCGAAGCTTTTCCATCAGTCGTATGCTCGCCTTGTGCAGCTCATTGTCTTGACCTGTTGCTTGAATATATTGGAAAGTTACCATGGGTTGCCAGCATTATTGCAGATGGACATTCTGTAGTTAAATTCATAACGACACATCAAGCATCATTGGCGTTTTTCCGTGCACATTCAACTCTGGAATTGCTGAAACCTGGTGAAACACCTTTTGCAACTTATTTTATAATGTTACAACGTTTACAGGAAACGAAAGATGCTTTACAAAAAACTGTTATGAATCGCGATTATAATAAGTGGATGTCGGACCCGAAGTATGCTGAGAGGGGACTACCTGTGACGGAAAGTATACTTAACAATCGATATTAGAATCTTCTGTTGCAATTGACTTCAATTTGTGCACCATTTGTGTCTGTATTGCGTTTAGTTGATGGAGACGTACCATGTGTAGGAAAGATATATTGGAAAATATTTCAAGCTGACCAGAATATTGACAGTTCTACTTGCGATGCGGAAAAAAAAACGGAAGTCGGAATGCTTGTCGCAACTCGTTGGAAAATGTTACACACAGATCTCCATTCAACAGGTTTTGTACTAGATCTTGAGTATAAAGCTTTCTTTCAACATGAAAATGAAGAAGTTATTTCGGGATTCCACGCTATGATTGAGAGAATTCATAATGGTGACGTAAAGTCTCAGGTAAAAGCAATCCAGCAACATAGTGTTTATCGTGCTGGCCAGGGGCTGTTTGCACGCGATGTGGCAACTGCTGCTGCGAAAGAAATGCCAGCTTTTCGTTGGTGGTTAGCATTTGGTGCTCATGTGCCTGAATTACAGAAAGTAGCTATTCGTGTTTTGTCGCAAGTGGCATTAGCGTCAGCATGTGAAATAAATTGGTCCACCTTTGAATTCATTCACACAAAGAAGAGAAACCGACTAAACTGCGCAAAAGTACGAGATGTAGTCTTTGTACGCAGTAATCTACGATTAACTGATAAAATGATTGATATTAATCAAATTGAAGAAACTGTGGAATGGTCATCTGAAGATGAGGATTAGTTTAAGACCTGAAATTCTAGTTAGCGATTCAGGCTTATAGGTAAATTTTTCAAGTACAGTTTTGCAATTACAATTATTACCTTTTCATAACTAAAATTTAGTTTTATATTCATTTAACTTGTATAAATAATTACATAATGTTTACAATTAATAGATTTAAAAGTTTAAAAATTATAACTAGTTTTTAGCTTAATTCCAGCTTCTTTATCGTTTTTTTCCGTTTTTTATTTTTTGTTGCAAAATTCGTTTTTTTTCGTTTTTTATTTCATTTCAGTCGTTTTTTACATCTATACTATAAGTTATGTGGAAATATAAATATTTTTTAAAAAAGAAAAGGCTGGGTTCGAACTTGTTCCCCCCAAAACCAGAATATAACCAAGATTACATTGTCTGAAAGGAATATATGTCATAAAGACAAAGAGCTGTTTCAACGGGTTGCGTTTGGACATATTGTAATTGGAGTCGAATGAGGAGAAAGTAAAAACATGATTAAGATGAAAAATAAAACTAAAATCAACTATTTCTATATACTGAAGAACTCTAATAACAAAATTGATATATTTAAAAGGAGAAAACTCGCGGCGGAGTGTTAGCTGAAGAGTTCCAAGAAGTGTTTATAAATTCTAAAAAGCGTGACGTTGTTGAATTTTAAACAGTATAAAATGCGAATAGACACTAAAAAAGGAAAAGGTTATCAAAAGAGAACAATTGTACCATGAAGTTTGAGAAAAAAACTTAAATATTATTTGAAAGAGCTCGGATAAAGGAAAATAATAAGGAGGTTGGAATTGCAATGTATAAATTTGATCGGAACGATCGAAAACCCAAATAGTGATGTTTGTTTAGTTTGTAATCTGATGCCTTTAAATGATTTGCCAGATAATGATTCATATACGTTAGCCGATAAGCGAAGGATAGCTAAATTAACATCAGTATCAAATCACAAAAGATGTTAGATTTATAGTGAGGTTAGGTTAGAGTCCATTATCTTACCCCAAGAGTTCGAATCCTGATACTAGGTTAGTTTAATTATGTTAGGTTAATTAATTATATTTAAATCGAGGTTAGTTTAGATTAATTTCAGGATTCGGACCGTGGGGTAAAATAATGGACCTGATCCTCTGAATATTACTAGATTGAAGTATTCGAGGAATATAAACACAAAACTGCATTTGAGTTTTAGGATAATGTATATGAATCTGATTGTGATGGGGTACGCTTTTGCGCAAACTATAAAATATATATAATTCCCATGAAAGCTTAACACAACTAAAATTTCTCTTTGAAAAAAACGAAAAGTAAGAATTACGACAATAGGAGACAATCAATGCGTTATCCACAAGAAGTATAAGTATTCGGTGAAATGGCGGTTGGAATAATGAATTCTTTTGTTGCACACATAAAAAAATGTACCGCACAGTTCGAATCACGGAAAACAAATGAAATAAACCGACAGATCATAAAATGATTGTCTCACAAAACAAGAATTTCTAAAGAATCAGATTCGCGATAATATAAAATAATCAAGCTAAACGACTTTTATAATCTAACCGATTCATTTGTTCTGTGATTAAAGATATAAACTAGTGGTTCTCAGCATTGGTTCCGCGGAACCTTTTGTTTCCGGCATAACTTTTTTAGGTTCCGAGGATTAAATATTTTTTTTAATTTTATAAAAATTTTATTTTAACTTCGAAAAAAATATACACCCATGTCTAAATTTAAACCAAATGAATATAATGAAGAAGATCTACCAGCTATAAACAACACATCCAAAAGCACATGTAACAATAAGATAAGAAAATATTTAGATAGTTATTTGACTTATGGGTTTACTTAGTCGGGTGATCCACAATATCGAATCCCCGTATGCATTATTTGTGGATATAAATTATCAAATAGTGCAATGGCACCTGCAAAATTGTCAAGGTATTTAAATATACTTCATTCCATGTTAAAGGATAAAGGAAGAGACATTTTTCAAAGAATTATGAAAATTCAAAAAATTCAATCAGAGAATTTATTATCTTTAATCAGCCTTTCTGACAATGCCCTTTTTGTTTCTTTTAAAGTTGCCGGAATGATTGCGTTAAAACTAAAGCTCCACAGTATCGCAGAAACCTTAATTCAACCTGCTTGTTCAGAAGTTGTAAAAATTATGTTTGGCGAAAAATAGAAAATAGAAGTAAATAAAATACCTTTATCAGAGGATACAAAAAAAGAAGAATTGTTCAAATGTCAAGAAATATCGAATACATTATATTTAAAAAATTAGATAACCAGTGTTTTTGTCTTCAGATTGATGAATCAGTTGATGTCACATCAATTGCACAACTAATTGCCTACATCAGATTTTTAGACGGAAACGAAATAATTAACCAGTTTTTGAGTTGTTTGGAGTTAAAAGAAAGGACAACGGGGGAAAATATTTTTCAGGCTATCACTTTATATTTATCAAAAATGAGGATGGAGTGGAAAAATGGTGTTGGGATTTGTACAGATGGTGCACCAGCCATGCAAGGTATTATAAAAGGATTTGCAATAATAGTCAAAAATAAAAATGCAGATTTAATAATTACTTACTGTTTTTGCATAGAGAATCGCTTGCTTCAAAGTTTTGGATCATTTCCATTATACACCCCGCCGGGGCGTATCCGGCGGGGTGTATAATGGATTTTTTTATTTTATAAAAAAAATTTAAAATAAGTGCAAAATTAAAAATAAAAATAATAAAATAGAATAAAAATATAGTATATTGAAAACAGTTTCAAAATTACATAATTAATTATTTTTTATTAAATCAAGAAATATATTTATATTTCCTCTTCCAAAATAGTCAAAAAATAAAAATTCCCTTAAAAAACTTTCTCTTTTTTCATTACAAACTCCCTTTCGTTCTTTTAGAAGCAGTTTAATTTTATTATCAAAACTTTCCACATTCTGTGTGTGGACACCTGTAGCAGGACAAACGAAGTAATACTTATGATAAAATGTTTGATGTAGATAATGATTTTCTTTTCCCAACCTTCTATAGGAAGCAAATTCATCAGTATGAATTATGCTTCCAGGAGTAACAATATTGTGAATTATGGGGAATATTGTGTTTGTGGATATATTCTCTATAAGGCGACGATATCCTTTTTCTGGTTTGGTTGAACAATTGTCAAAGCCCAGATTTGTTCCAGAGGTCCTCTTCCACGGTGACTTTTAACCTTGTGGTTTGGCATCACCTTATCAACCTGAACGATCTTTCCAGGGCCCCGAGATGGATTGGGAGATATTCCATGTAAACTTTAATCATCGATAGAAAGAAATCTTTTAATTTTATCAATGTTGTTTTCGAAAACGAAAATATGTTTTTATTCAAACAGTTTAAGTTTATTAGATAAATGGCTTCATATTTTTAATATGTCTGTATGGATGTTTTAAAATCCATTAAATAAGAATCTTTTCGGACAGAACTGGTTGTCTGATAATGACTACATTATAATTTACACATCGCCAATTATAACCATCAGGGGTTTTCTTTGAAGAAGATAACCTCATGTGGTGTAGACAAACTCCACAATCACACTCCTGCCGTAATATGCTCATTTCAAAACAATATTGGAGTAAAGCAAGATCGTTAAGGCTGTTCAATAAAGCAAAATAAGAATTAGGATTGTTCATTTAGGGTTTTATAAAATAAATATATTAATTCGGACTAACTTCGGAATGGTACACAGAGTTCGAATCCTCAAATTAGGGTCTGCTTTATAAAATAAAATTTAATAGAATAGACCAGATGAAAGCAATAATTAAGTCAAGAAAAGAAATATTAAGTATTTTTGAGAATGAAGAAATGTCCTTAAAATTCCTTAAAGCGGAAGAAGTTTTAAAAGAGCCTATTAAATGTGAAAAATGTTCCTCCAAGGTAAAGGTAAAAAATACATTTCAACTTCAATGTAAATAATATAAATGTCGAGCTATTATATCTGTTTTTAAGAATACCTTATTTGTAAACATGAAAATTAGAATAAATGATTGCTTAGATATATTTTATTATTTATTAACAGGATGCAATTTTAATAGTTTACAATCAATCACCGGTCATTCCACAGAAACAATAACAAGGATCCAAGAAATTTATTTTGATGTTTTGGCCGGTGACATCAGTGCTTCTGATTTAAGAATAGGAGGAAAGGATATTATTGTACAACTTGATGAGTCCAAATTTGGAAAAAGAAAATTTAATAAAGGGCATCATGTAGAGGGGGCTTGGGTCTTTGGAGGGGTTGAATTAACCGAAGAAAGAAAGGTCTTTTGTGTAGTTGTGGAAAAAAGAAACGAAAAAACGCTGACTGATTTAATTTTAATCATGTATTACCAGGCTCCATCATTGTTACTGATGGATGGAAAGGATATAATGAAATCAAAAAAGATGACTCGTTTATTCACCAAACAGTAATACATAAATATGAATTTATTAATGAAGAAGGTTATAATACAAATGCAATTGAGGGAAATTGGTCCGGAATCAAAAGGAAAGTTCCAATTAGAATGCGAACAAAAGAAAAACTCCCGTATAAACTGTTTGAATTTATTTGGAGAAGAAAGAACTTAAATAATTGCATTTGGGCATCCTTTATAAAAGCTCTTAAGATTTATAATTAAATTTTTATTTGATTTATTCTATTAAATTTTATTTTATAAAGCAGACCCTAATTTGAGGATTCGAACTCTGAGTACTATTCCGAAGTTTAACCATTAATTCATTTACAAAAAAATAAAAGAGAAATAAAAAATAAAAAATAGAAAATAAAAAATAAAAATAAAAAAGAAATAAAAAAGAAAAAATTTTAATTTACCGGGGTGTATAATGGACTTGATCCTAAATTTTTTATAAAAAAATAATTTCAACTTTTAATAAAAAATAATTAAACATTTTAATAAAAAATAATTAAAAATTTTAATAAAAAATAATTTATTTTCTTGGGGGGATTTAAAATACATAGATTTTCTGGGGGGGTTTTCAGCACATGATACAATATGTATAATTGCATTTTAAATCCTTTTTTAGTTAATAATAATTCTTTTGAAAGTGATTTTACTCTTAAAGAAGAAGCAGATTTAGATACACTAATAGCGGATAGTGTTATGAAAATTAAGTTTCGGGAAGTTTCATTAGAAGAATTTTAGATTTATGCACAAAAGAACTATTTTAATATTTCTTTAAAAGCAATTAAAATATTATTGCAGTTTTCTACTTCGTATTTTTGTGAGTTAGGATTTTCAACCTTGACAAATTTAAAACTTTAAAAAGGGTGATATTATTAGATATTGATGCAGAATTAAGAGTTGATCTTTCGAAGATTAGGCCTAATATATCAGATATATGTAGGAGTAACGATCTCAAACATCACATTAATAATAAAAATTTTTTATCTGTATTGCATCTAAATTCAATAATAATTTTACTTTGTTGCAAGAATAGAAGACAATTCGGTGCGTACCCGGTTTGGGGGGGTGGGTTCGAATCCCCATGAAATTAAAAAATATTATTTTTAAATATTAAAAAAAAATAATTATAAGATTTATTCAAACAATTTTAGGTTTTCCATTATTTTCATAAATGTATTATTTTTAAATTTCATTTTAAACATAAATTCAGAAAACATTAAACTTAAATCACTGCGACTATTAACAAATCTTGCACGAAATTTTCTTTTAAATACACTCCATCTGTTTTCAATGGCTTGTGTATTTGCTCCAGTATTAGGATCAATAAAATTTCTACTGTGATTTACTGTAAAATGTGTAAATCCATAATTTCCCAAATTAATATACCCACGCCAACAATCAGTAATAATAGTCGTTCCTGGTTCAACACATTCTTGTAAAACGTTAATAATCGTTTCTTGGTTTCTAAACAACACTTCTTTAAAAAAACAATTTCCATTTGCAATATCAACACCTCCAATAACCCAAGGTGATCTTACCACTCGACCAACATTAAACTTACGTTTTGAAAATTTGGCCTCATCAACTTCAACAATAGAACCTAACCCCCCAATCTTACTGGGTCCAATACTTCTCATTATGTAAAAAGATTGTATGCATAATTTTTTATACCATCTTACCACTGTATCTTTTGAACTACTATTAATTTCAAACAAGGATTTGTTTTGCGTTAAATCCATACTCCAAAAATAAATCATATCAATCTGTTTTTCAATTGATAGATTTGAATTAAATAAAATTGTGTTGTGGAATATAGATATGCTAGATTTACATGTTCCACATCGCCACTTTTTCGTTACACAATTTAAACCTCCTTTATTTTCAAGTACCTTTTTTTTTGTGATACAATTGCTACAGAATTTTGTAGATGGTATAAAATCGTTCGTCATAAGCCACCTAATTGTGCTTTCATAATCCTTAGTTTGATTTACTAACTCTCTGTGATTCATGTTAATTAAAAAATAATAATATTTTATAAATCTTTTATTCAAAAATATAAAATGACATGGGGATTCGAACCCACCCCCAAACCGGGTACGCACCGACAATTCGATAAAATCCTATTTTAAGTACTTTTTTTTAAAATAAGTACTTTTTTTTTAAAAAAAATAATAAAACTTAAATACCCATGACAAATTATATTTTCAACCTAACAGAAAACGTTTTCCACCATGACGACATAGAAACTTTACAAATGACACTTTTCGAAATGATTATCTTACTTAATAAAGATGATTTTACGCCGATAGAAATATCAGCAAAATATGGATTAATAAAAAACTCTCGATTTGTCCCGGCTGTAACTCACTGATGAAAATTTTTAAACGAAATAAAAACATTGACAAAATTGTTTGGGGCGTAAAAATCCTTGTGAAAAATTGATTTCGCTTCGAGCTGGATCTATTTTCGAATGCAGCCTTATTCCACTTAAAAAATTGGTTTTACTTATATATTTTTGGTGCATTGAAATGCCACAAGATAAAATTAAAATGGAATTACAAATCAACAAGAATACGGCCACAAGTTGGTTTAAAAAATTTAGAGAAATTTATGAAGAAAAAATAGAAAATGTTGGTTCTTTTTTGGGTGGATTGGATGAAAATGTATTTCCTATTGATGTGGAAATTGATGAAGCTCTATTCTTCAAAATTAAGTTTAATAGGGGGTGTTGGAAGCCCTAAATGGGTTTCGGCGCTATTGAGCGAAATACGGGAAGATGTTTTTTTGTACCTGTTAAGCAAAGAAATGCTGATACTTTAAGAAGGATAATTTTAGAAAGAATTTTACCAGGAAGTAGGATAATATCATATCAATGGGCTGCTTACAAGAATGTTTCTGATTTGGGGGTTTACATTCATGATACCGTTAATCACAGCATCAATTTTGTTTCACCTGATAATAGAACAGTTCACAAACAAAATATTGAAAATTTGTGGTGTCATTTAAAAAGAAAATTCAGGATTCAATTCGGTACTTCTAATGATTTATTTGAAGTTTATTTATTCGAGTTTATTGTAAGAAAAAGAGTTAAGTTTGAGAAAAAAAATATGTTTGGTGTTTTTTTAAATATTATTGCAAGTATTTATAATTCAAAGTTGGTTTATTATTTTTTTGTTTTTTTTAAAAAAAAAGTACTTATTTTAAAAAAAGTACCTAAAATAGGACTTTATCAAAAATTCTATTCTTTTATTAGAATTTCTATGGAGGTTCCGCGACTTTTTTTTAAACAAAAAGGTTCCGCGGATTAAAAAGGGTTGGGAACCACTGGTCTAGACCATGAATTACTCTAATGAATATAAAAGTATTTTTGTTTTGTTATATTTTTGAAATTTAACTTTCATTTTAGAGCGACATTGACATGCCAGATTCACGAATTGCTATTCAACTTTTTGTTGCTTTTATATGTCAATCTCCATAAGAAATGTGTATTGTGTTTTCTTGAAAGTGAAATAATAAAGGATTGTTATTGAATTTAAAAATAAGAATAAAAAAATCGTGTATCTTTTTACAGAAAGAAATATATACTTTCGAAAGTCGCGTCAATAAGCTTTTAGCGTCAAAAGTTTTATAAAAATAATATTTATCTAAATAAAATTCTCACGGTTAAACAAACAGCAAATAGGGTGAATAAAACAAACAATACGGTATTAAATATTTTGTTTTTTGTCTTTCTGTGCCTTAGAGCAATCTCGAATTCGTTATTCTGTGCTTCGGCTCTCTCGTCATCCCTATTCATTTGCACCATTAGATTATCTATTGCTTCACCCTGGTATCCTACCGATGAATTTATACACTCATTTAACGATATAATCTCATTGATTCTTTCAGGCAGTTCCTCTAACTCCAGTCGTTTATGTAGAGATGTAAATCTGTTCCCGACATCATCCTGTAATAATGGTCTAAGCTCTTCTCTTCTATCATAATTCTTATAAGTTAATTTCTTTATTCTTCTTTTTATGTTCAAAAATTCACGTAGAACATTTGATGGTGTAGAAGAGGTTTTGATTATATGTTCTGAAATCTCTATCAAGCCGACCACCTCTTCATATTCGTCTGTTTGTTTATTTAACAATTTTCCCTCTAACTCAGTTAATTTTTCAGATATTATTTGAATATATTCACTCAATGTTGCGTTCATGTGTGTTTTTTACTTGAAACTTTTATGGTTTTATATTGTTTCAAATAAATTTAAAGGAAATTATTTATGAAACAGGGGTATTTGGGAATTTTTTTTCTGAATTTTTGGTTTTAAATGGAACTTTTATTATATGACTTTACTATATAAATTGGAGGTATTAGTAAAAATCGAAACTTTAAATCAACATTTATTTTTTGAACCAGGAAAATATTCTTTTAAAAGGGAGCTGTATTCGTGTATTCAAACCTCGTGTTCTATTCCTCGCTTTTAATAAAATTTGCAAACATCGAAATGTTTCTTTCGTGAATTATTAGAAATTGGTTGAAAAGAAGCTTCGAGGATTAAGATATTTTTGTTCCGCTTTCTATTAAGTTTTTGTGTTTATTAAAATAATTATACTGTAATAATGTTATGGTTCGTTATAACACGGGGGAAATGGCTGTAGTTCGGGTTAGATTTACCTCTTATAAATTAAAAGTCCAGAACAAATGCACTTAGTTATCCCCTGGTTTAAATTTTCAAAAAAAAAGATTTTATATTGTTTAAATATTCAATGGTTTTCGACGATGATAAAAATACCTTTATTAATTACTGTCGGAAAAGTTAAATTAAAGAATCCCAAAACTATGTGTTGTTTTTACGCCTCCGTATAAACTCAAATATTTTTATGGGGATAATTGCTTTTTTCGATATACTACTGTAATTCTTCTTTTCGTTGCGGACCAGGTTCAATCTAGAGCATAAGTATGCTTGCCGTCTGAATTTCTGAATGAAATGTAATGTTTAAGTCAGTTATTATCATATAATGATTTTTTTTAAATATTATATATCCTTTTCAACACTAAGTTATAACAATCGATCTAGACTCAACATTTTAAAAATTTTAATTTTACAATTATTGCATCTCTTTTCTCTACGACTAATGCAAAAAGGTTCTTTATAACGTAATTTATACTCCTCCGAAAACTCAGTCACGTTTTACATGGTTTCAACGGGGGGTTTTGCACTTCCTTGATTTCGATTTGTAATGCTGTACTTCAATACTACTTCAACAATCACTATTTCCCTGTCTTATTCAGTAAGTATTGTAATATTATTTCATATTCTTAGAATAGTATGCTGTGAATGGTCCGTAAAGAACGGTATTGTTTTCGTTTGCGATTCTATCAACCACAAATATCAAATATATAAGACATCCCATATTTTAATGAGTTTTTTTCAAATATATTTTCCTTCTAGGGTAGAATTTTGCGAAAACTTTATTTGTTAAGTTATAACTTTTTTTCGGAAAGTTCTGCTAAAAGCCATCTAGCAAACACGAAGTAGGTTAATAGATAAAGACAATTTGCAGAACAAAAGATTAAAGCAGAAGCTTTGTTGCTTAAAATATTCCTTATTTTTTTAAAAGTGTAATCATGGAATCTTTTGTTAATTTTACAAATATTAAATAAAATAACATTTTTTAAGAGTCGAACCTCTCGGTAACTAAATGCATTTCGCGAAATTTAACATTTTAAAAAAAACATTGTTTAAGCAAAATTATTTTTTTAAACTTCCGAAGTCAAAAATTTATGAGAATCCCAGTTATAATACATTTGGGTTGTCATGTAGTATTCGGGGGAAGTTAAAAATCCGGCTATAATGCAATTAATTTTTTAAATAAAAAACACATTTAGAAGAACACATGATTAATAAACGAAATTTAACAAAAAGAACATGAACGGAATCTGATGCATACTCATACGCAATTGAACTTGGTCTAATCCAAACAACGATAACTGGTTGCCCACGACCACATTGTGAAGGGAAATTGAATTTCGAAACAGGAAAAACAAGGCATGGATTTGACAATAGATTAAGATGCAACAGTGTACATTGCAGAAAGTCAATTTCACTAACCAAAAACACAATTTTTGAAGGGTCGCAATTAACCTTTAAAAAAAATTGATTTGATATATTGTTTTTGTGAAAATAAAACAGTTTTCGAAAGTTCGCAGGAAATAAAAGTTACCGAGAAAACTATTATAAAATGGTTTGCTAAACTAAGGAAATTATTCCTGCGCAAATTCAAATCGAAGAAATGTAAAAATTGGTGGAATTGGTTTTACGTATAAAATTGATGAAGTTCACTTAGTGACACGGAAAAACAATCATGGCTGTATTTTAGGAGGAACGCAATATTGGGTAATAGGTGTTATTTGCAGAGATACACGTGAATTAAGAGTATTGTTTACGAGCAGGAGGATGAAGGTTATATGCAGTTAATACTTACATGATAATGTAATAACTAGAACATTAGTTGTAAGAAATGGTTGGTGAGGATATTCAAATGTTAATTTAGATGGTTTTGATCATCATGTTATAATTCATGCCAAAAACTTTGTAGATCCCAACTGCAATTTAATCCATACGAATCCTATTTAAAGCACGTGGAGATCATTAAGAAAGATTGTAAGTTGTTGTGAAAGCTATGAAAAGATGGTGTTACAGATTAATTTGTTTGAAGTTTGTTTAATGCTAAATGTAAACCAGTTAGTGAGATATTCTTTAAAATCATTGCATTGATAGGTGAATATTATAGTTAAATTTAGAAATTTTAATATTTTTCTATCTGTTATAATAATATTTATATATATTTTAATAGTATATTTATTTATATTTTATTATTATATTTATAATATGAGGGAGGAAGAAATTATGATACAAGCGCAATCTGAATGTAAAAAAGTGAAAATTACTGATATAAAAACAGAATTCGCGACTAAGAAAGAGACATTGGAAAGAAATACGAAGGAATTTGAAACACTTAGCCCAAGCCAAACCAATAATGCAACACTTGACACAGTAAGAGCAATGATATTAAGTAGGCGGAAGAACACCAGAGATAAGGAACAAGATTGGTGTCAAGATATAGGAATAACCATGAATAAGAAGTTTAAAAGAATGCCCAAGGGATCATGGAATATTATAACAGAAGAATATAACATACGATTTTCTAAAGCTAAGTCTACAATTTCCTTACGAAACTTAGTAAATAAAGAAATAGTAAATCATGAACGAGAAAAAGTAGATGAAAGAAACTATAATGCAGAAAATGAAATTGGAAAAATGAAAGAAAAAAAAGAAAGCTTTGTTATAGACCCAGAAAAATTTACTAAAAGTTATAATATATTAACGAAGAATATAAGTGCATGTAAAGATACCTCGAATAAAGAAAGGAAATATACTAGGAAAGTACCCAACCTAAAGATAGACAAAGGACTTATCGAAACACTAAATCAATGTGTAGGGAGTTTTATACAACAACAAGTTCCGAATAAAATCGAAGATATTGTAAATATATTATATGGAGTCCAAATGACGTACGAAGAAATTAAAAATAGTAATAAAGTATAATCTTCTTGGCTAGAAAACATATCAAATATAATAAATAAAAATGAGAAGGAATTGATAATTGTAGAAGAGCACTTAAGGTGCATCAAAGGTAAAGAAAAGATCAAAAATAAGGAAATAAGAAATATACTGAGAAGGCATAAATGCAATAAACATGATTTCAAACAAATAGAAGGTGTATCAATAAAATTAAAAGAAATAATTATGATATATAAGAAAAAAATTGCAACGCATGAAAAAAGGAAACTATTTAGAAAACAAAATGTGATGTTTGAATTAAACAGGAAAGTGTTTTATAGGAAAGCTGAAGGAGATAAAGAACTAAATAATACTGCGAATGAAGACGAGATAATAAAATATTGGCGAGATGTATGGAAGCAAAGAGATAAAAAGGAATATTGTGAAATCATAACAAGGAAAAAAGATAACCAAACAAACATAGGA
Organism: Tipula confusa; assembly: GCA_963556175.1. Classification (NCBI taxonomy): domain Eukaryota; kingdom Metazoa; phylum Arthropoda; class Insecta; order Diptera; family Tipulidae; genus Tipula; species Tipula confusa. Next base: position 124,720 of record CAUVYK010000393.1, on the reverse strand, counting down.
GAACCCCGAGATATTAAAGAAGTTTTAGAAATTATAAAATACCTGCCAAACTGGAAAGCGCCTGGAAATGATAAAATTTATAATTTTTTTATAAAGAAAATAACAACACTACATGATAAACTCGGTGCTATTATACTAAATATGGTTAATAACCCTGAAGAAATTCCAGATTGGATGTTTGAAGGAATAACATACTTAATAACCAAGGCTGAAAGTGATAACCCTACAGACTTTAGACCAATAACATGTTTATCAAACTTATATAAAATCGTCACTAAAATAATTAATAAAAAACTACAGATGTTCTGTGAGATGAATGGAACTCTGTCTGATAACCAACTCGGGACGGTGAGAAAATCACAAGGAGCAAAAGAATTGGCCTTAATTAATAAAAATATAAATAATGTTAATGACAACAAACTGTGTGCAACTTGGATCTATGTGAAAAAGGCGTTTGATTCAGTAGACCATAAATATTTATTAAAAGTGCTTGAGAGTTTTAAAATACCAGAATTTATCTTGAAATTTGTAAGATTAGCCATATCAAAGTGGAAAATAAATGTGACATACAAAAATAAAAGCATTGACAGCGCAAGTATAGGTCGAGTGATATTACAAGGTGACAGTTTATCACCTACACTTTTTGTTTTGTATATAGAACCATTATCAAGGAAAATCAACTTCGAACATCAAAAAATAAAAATAGAGAACGAAGGTAATGAATATTATAAAACAAACCATCTAATATTTATTGATGATATTAAACTGTTGGCTTATAATGATAGTATCTTGTATGAAATAACGAAAACTACTAATAAATTCCTTCTAGCAATAGGATTGGAAATAAATAAAGATAAATCTGCAACAAATACTCAAAATGCGCTGAAATTACAAGAAGACTAGAACCAGAAAAAAGCTATAAATACTTAGGTGTTCTAGAAGAGTACAAATCGACTATAAAAGAGGAAAATAAAAAAAATAAAACAAGACATGCTGAGAAGAATTGAGATGTTATGCAATACCAAGTTAAACTCAGTTAATTTATTTAGAAGTATTAATGAATATGCAATATCCACAATGAATTATTATATAGGGCTAATTGAATTTGAACCCAAAGAATTTCAAACGTTGGATTTAGAAATAAGGAAGATCCTATTAAAATACAGAATTCATTATAAACCAGCTTGCCTAGAAAGATTATATATGGATAGAAAAGAACTGGGTAGGGGATTAGAGAATATTAGTAATAAGAGTGAAGGGATGTTATTAAAGGTGATACGTGATTTCATACCACTATTTTTATGGGTTAAAATTAAAAATTTTAACCCATAAAAATAGTGGTATGAAATCATGGAAAAAATAAACATTATAATTATTAAGAGTTTAATATGCTCATTACTTTAAACATAAATTCAAGAGTACTATTTGATCGCGTATTCTCCTCTAAGAAATTCATCAGTCTTAATTCACGGTCGACATATTTCTGTTTACGCTCAAAGACAGTGTTAAGCTCATCCTGTTGGATGTTTTTTATTCGGATAACGTCCTCCTCGTCTTTAATTTTGCTCACTAGATAATAAAAGCTGTTTCTTGTGTTCCCGAATGTCGAGGCAAAAGTGTGGTGCCAACTTTCAATGGCATTATTAGTTTTAGGAATACTTATATCGAGAATGTTATTGAAATGCCATATTTCTGGGGGAAATCTACAGCCTATATCTAAGTAGGTCCTATAAAAGTAGTTGTAGAGTGGAGTTAAACAATCAGGAAAGGTAGGGGAATTAGCCAGCAATAGATAAGCATTAATTAATTCTTCAAAATCAACAAAAGAAAGTGATTTTAGAGCCATCGTATGCTTTAGAACGTTGTAATTAGTGGCATATAGGTTAGAAAGTCCCAGTTCTTTGACTTTTCTATCTATCGCCTGAGCTAGATGAAACAAACAACCGGATATTCGACATTGAGGGAATGTTTCTTGAAAAGCAGATATGGCAGCATGTTCAAAGTCAGTTTAAAGAATTTGTGGGGAGAATTTTATGTTTGATATCTGGGAAATTAGGATAAACAAATTTAAGTAGGTTTCCTTCATTTTGTTCTTTAAAATGGCAAAAATGCAGGAAAAAACATGGTGATCTTTGGTATAACTTATAGTATATAACTGAAAGTACGGATCCATTACGACACTAAAGGTGCCATCGACCGCCCATTTAGAATTTTCCAAAAGCTTTATGATTGCATGGTCAGAAAAGAATAAAATAATATTTTCATCACGTAGGAAACTACCATATTTTTCAGGTCCATATCTGTACAATGGGTGTGATTCATGCGTGCACTGAAGATTGTTACTTAATTTTAAAGTAAGGTTAGTATAGGGTTTGGGATTAAGAAAATTAAATCTATAAGCTTGTAAAATTCTTGTAATCAAAGAAAAAGAGCCCGTTGCCCTAATAATATCGATGCCAGCTCCCCTTATAGTTGAAAATATAACTGATCTTGGACTATCGTTCGTTTCGATTATACGCGCCTTCATTTTTTCGATCAGCGGCTTTTTAATGGCCAAGTCTATTTCAGCGGTATGATTGTGTGGAGTTAACCTTGTTAACGGTACCAAATTGGTGGCATAATCCAACCTAGTATACCCAGTACTCTTACATGTGGTATCTATACATCTCCATACCCAACTCTGTAAATTAGGCCTCTTTTGTTCATAAATAAAGTTATTATCGTCGATAATTTGATCTCGACTGCGTTGACTTTTAACCCCTAAAAGTGGTATGAAATCACGTGGTACCGTTATTAAACATGTATGATAAGATGAATGCTGAAATTAAAACAAGTGGTAGAAAAGAGACAATTATAGGTATCGAAAAAGCGGAAGGTACGCACCTGGGAACAATTAAATAGTATCTGAGCATAAAATATAATATTATGAATACTATGGTAAACTTAAATGAAATAGAAAAAATACAGCAAGACTTACTAATAGATACAATTAAAAAGAAAGCACTACATGGAAAATTGATAAATGCAATCGGGATTGAAAAAGTGGATGTTAAGGAAAGTTCAAAATGGCTCAGTAAAGGAAATAATGCACCATAATCTGAAGGAATATATTGTTATGTGCAGGACAGGAACATATTTTTTTGGAGACAGAACACCAACATGTAAATTTTGCAAAGAAAGAGGATGTGATGTCGATCATATTGCAACACGATGCAGTAAAATGCTGTATAGGGATTACCAGAAAAGACATGATGAAGTTGTAAGATCAATACACTTGCAACTGTGCAGAAAATTTGAATTTACAAGAAGTAGAAGAATGAGAACACATAGGTTGGTGACCGACCGAAATCGAGAATTCTAATGCTATTATTAAAGTTGATAGTCATATCAAAACGGATATATATGTTAAATATAATAAACCGGACATATTTATATTGGACAAGAAAAAGAATAAAATAACGTTGATTGAGGTGGGGATTACATCACAACAAAATTTGGAAGTAGTTGAAGTGGAAAAATTAAGAAAGTATGAATTGCTGGGTAAGGAACTTGGACAAATCTATAAATGTAAGACAGAGGTAATACCTATTGTGGCAACATGAGATGGTATCTGCACGAAATATGGAAGTTTGTATAGGGATAAGTTAAAAATGGATGATAATATTAGGGCATATATACAATCAGTAGTGCTGAAGAAAACGACAGAATCAATCTACTCTGAAGTACGAGAACTTCCTACTGACAAATATAATTGTGACTACGAAAATCAAGAGAGGTTAATTGGAAAGGTATATAGCAAGATTGTGGAAAATGAACGCGTACCCGAATCCGAACACTAGCTTAGTAAAGGAATGAATATTTATTTCCCTTTTAATTAAAAGTTATTATATTTATATATATTTTATGGAGCTGGTGTTTTTTTTTCACCTTATTCTAAAGTGGTGTTTTTTTTTCCCCTTAAATAAATTAATAAATAATTAAAATGTTCTTAGAACATGAAAAAATTTAAACAGCAAAAAAAAAACTATTGGTTTAATAAATCGAAAATCCGCGAAAAATCGTTTTTTCCAATGTTGTCCTTCCAAATCCATTCCTTCAGATTCTGCTTTAAGGATTCAAAACTGTTTCCATTTTGCTTTTTTATTCGCTTTTTAAGTCTGTTCCATAAACTCTCAATGTTTTGAGTATGAGCTCCATTGATAGGATTTATAAAATTAAACGTATGGTTGACAGTTTCGTGTTGAAAATTCATTGCTGTGATTTGATTATATGCCCGCCATTCATCCGACCAAATAATAGAGCCTGCATTAAAATAGTTTTGAATTATTGGAAGTAGTGTATTAGCGCTTCGATCGGACACAAGCTCGACATAATACTTTGCAGGAGTTGATGATGTGTCTGCAATTCCGAATACCCACCTTTTTTCTGAACTCACCCGGCCAACATGGTACTTTTGCTTGTATCTAAACATCGACTCATCAATCTGACATACAATTCCGTTCCCACCTAACCTATAAGAATTATTATTAAAATAATTGTTTGCTCTTCTTCTTAAATCTTCATATAACTTTAATACAAATGATTTGCTTATGTTATAATCTCGTACAACTTGAGAGATGCTTTCATTTTTGAACCAGCAATATATCAAAATTAGTATTTTTTTCAATTCAATTTCATAAGTTATAAAAAAGCTATTGTACCGAATTGAAATATATTTTTGATATTTCACACAACTTGATGAATTACACTTCAACGCATATCCATCTGAGTTTCTTTTATATTTCACACAATTTAATTTCCTATTGCATGCCTCACAATAAACGACGGATCTAAGCAAACCGTTGTCTTTTAAAAATCGTAATATATCATCTTGATTATTTAGATTGCTTATTGTTTCTAAATTAATTAGTTCCATGGATTATTAATTAAAAATTTTTAATTAAAAAAAGAGGTGTTTTTTTTTCCCCTTAAGGTGAAAAAAAAACACCAGCTCCTATTTTATTATATATTGTAAATATTTTCATTTTAAAAAATTTAAAAAATTAATTGCATTATAGTCGGATTTGAAACTTCCCTCAATACTACATAACAACCTGGTAAGTCACAGGTATTGGGGAGCGGTAAGTCACCGGTATTGGGGAGCAAGTTCGAACACAGTTTTTTTTAAAAATTTTTATACTTTTTAATTTTGATTTATGAAAAGATTTGGATCAATATTAAAAATTTCCCCCCAATGGTACGAATACCAAAAATTTCCTCCGCCAAAAATCCCACCAAAAACGTTAATTAACATAAATAGCGAAAAAATATGAATACACCGCAATCTTTCCAGAGGCTCGTTTACTCTTTGAATCCTCAAGAAATGATAAGCTTCCTAATGAATCACCAATTTTTACCACGTGAACACCAATGTCCAACTTGTCGCTGTAATAGTAAATTAGTACGTTATAAAAAAACAAAGATGAATATTTCTGGGCTGCATGAATAGTTTATGCTTCGCTTATAAAACCTATTATTCTATAAGAAAGAATTCATTTTTTGAAGATTTAAACGAATCATTTTTTGGTAAGATTATATTATTGTCCACCCGAGTTCGAATCCAGGTTGTTTACTATTTTTATATTAAAAAGAAAAAAAAAACTCGCAAAATGAATCACCGTAAACTAGTACTTCAAACACAAAGCAATGCGGACGCTGAAGATTTTCTTTTAAAAAATAAATTTATTCGGATATGGTATTATGTGAAAAATGTAACACAACATGTACACGTATCATTCTGAAACGAGATCGTAAATATTTTCGTTGTTGTAAATGTCGAAATGACTATTCTATTTAAAAAAAACGTTACTGTTTAACGTAAAAAAAAACTTAACTGAAATTTTAGATCTGATATATTTTTGGTCGTAAATCTTTTACAGAAAACTTGTTTGTACGAGATAAATTCAGCAAGTACAAATACACCACATCTGTGGTATAATAAATTGCAATTTTTTTGTGTCAGGTATATGCTAAAAAAACCATAGTGGTAAAATTGGAGGAATAGGGCATGTCGTTGAAATAGACGAAGCAAAATTTTCAAAGAGAAAATTTTTTGTGGGTAGAAATATCAGAAGTGCATGGGTAGTTGGTGGAATCGATACGTCAACGAAAAAATGTTTTTTTGTTGAAGTTTTAAGGAGAGATACGGAGACACTAAAGCGTATAATTGAAGAACACGTATTGCCCGGAACTACAATTTATACCGATTCCTGGGCTGGATACAATTTTTTATCTGATTCTAATTTTATTCATCTAAAAGTAAACCATAAAAGACATTTTGTGGATCCAGTTACTGGAGCGAATACCCCCAATTAATTGAAAATTCTTGCTGCATTTTTAAAAAATCTTTAAGAAGTAGATATTTGACCAAAAGAAGTGATATAACTGCATTTTTTGCCGAGTTCTTATTTAAAAAAATGTTTCAAGATGAAGTGTTCATTATGGTATTGAGGAATTTATATGAATAAATTAATTACCTAGTTAATATTAAAATACTTTTTAATATAAAAATAGTAAACAACCTGGATTCGAACTCGGGTGGACAATAATATAATCTTACCTCATTTTTTTACGTTTTATTAATTATTTTAGTATATGCTGTACGACAGCAACAATTTAATATAAATTTAAATATTGATATTTCTAAAAATTCCATTCATAAGATTATTAACAAAATAATCGATAAAATTCCAGCACCTGATTTTACAAATAATAAATTGGAAAGGCCTGGCTGGTTAGTTCAATACGATGAAATTATGCTCAATTTCAAATGTAGAAGCCATCGTGAAAGATCTGCGACGAATAGTAATGACGCTTAATGCATTGTAGATGTTAGAAATTCAATTACCCGTGTCTACGCAACAATAATATCGAATAAAAAATCTGAAACATTGATTCCAATAATATGTTCGCAGGTAGCAAGTAATAGTAAAATATAGAATGACGAATTGAGAAGTTACTGTTGTCTAAGTACGATAAATTTTGTACATGAAAGTGTTTGCCATAAATACGAGTTTGTAAACGCTTCTTCAGGTGTAAACATTCAAGCGGTTGAATCTTTTAACAATATAATTAAATTAGAGATAAAAAAGAGGAAAGTGCGAGAACTGGAAATAGAGCAAAGTTTTTGGTTGAATTTTGATATTTTTTCAATAATCGTAATGGGTATTTTGAAGTTGTTTTGGGTCTAATTAAAATTTAATTAAAATAAACTAAGCATAATAGTTTTTAATTAACTCTATGAATAAAAAATATTTTCAGATACGCTTTTACATTTCAAACAATGCATAATTTCGAATAATGTTTTCTGTTTTTTAACGTCTTCCACATTAGTATAAGATCTGGCTATTTTTCTTAAAGATCTCCATAGCCGTTCAATCGTATTAGTATGTATTGTGTTGTTTGCTAGACTAATAAAATTTTCCTTTGTATAATGGTATCGTGAATGAATCCCAACTTTTTTAATTCACAATAACCTCTCCAACCATCTGTAATATTTCGTGTGCCTGGTACAATGTTTTCTCTTACAAACTTGCTATAAATAAATTTATTTTGTCTTGTTGTCAAAAAATCTTATTTGTTTGATTTTGGTTGTATCGCACCAATAATCCAAAAATGTTGTCCTGCTATAATTCTTCCAACATTATTTGTCTTTTAAAGCTATTAACCTCGTATATTTATACAATTTCATCGTTGGCACCGATTTTTGGTTCCAAAACACTTTTCCCCTGCAAAATTAATATTTCTTGAATTTTCTTTCTCATTTCTAAGACTGAACTCTCAGCAATGTTGGCTTCAATTGATGATTCATATATTGTTTTTTTCTCTGCGAAACAATAAATTAAATCAAAAAAAAAGGTTGATCAAAATAATAATAATAAAACAATTACTAAAAAAAATAATTACAATAAAAATATAAATAAAACCCTTTAAGTTTTAATTAGCTTATTAATAATTTCGAAATACAAATTTGAATTGAAAAGATCTCTGAAAACATATTCTTCAAGTATATGATCAATTGCAGACTTTTTAATTCCCTTTGATCTTTTAATTCTTAACTTTTGTCGATTCCAATAGGATTCAACGTTTTGTGTATGCTCTTTAGTTACTGGATTCACAAAATTGTATTTGTGGCATACTGTATTGTGCACAAAACCTAAACTACTCAAATTATTGTATGCTTTCCATTCATCACTGTTAATAATTGATCCTGTTCTAACATGGTCTAAAATAATTTTTATCAAAGTAAGTTTATCTCTCGCTTCTACACGTTTCATGAATCCCCTTGCAGGTTTGAAACTAGTATCCACAATACCAATTATCCAAATTGGTTCTAATGGAACATGGCCCTTATGAGATTTAACATTAAAACTGAATTTAGACTCATCAATTTGAATTTTAACATCAGCCCGCCGAGTATAAGCGGATTAGTTATAAAATATTCTGAAACCTTTATGCGGATCTTAGATATAAGTCTAAATAATAAGCTCTCTGAAATTCCAACCATGTTTATTATATTTTTTTGTGAAATCTCAATGCTAAATAAATAAATAAAATGAATAAATTTTTTCAATGAAATAGAGAATTCTTCTAAAAATGATTCTGAACGAATTGACCTATGGCTAGTATACAATCTGCAGGTTTTGTTAAACACCGGAAAGAGTATGAATCTGTAGAGGTTGTCTTCTTTACTGTTTAATTTCAGCTTCACAGCCCGTACTCTTAATTACATATTTTAATATTCCTTGTTGTCGCGTGTATGTAATAATTTCAAGCATATCATCAGAATTTAAAATTTTTTGTATATTTATCGTAAAGAATGTGGCTGTCATTGAGGGTTTGGTTTGCAAAATTGTGATAAATATATTTGGTTGTTTTTTACTTTTGGGGGGGGAATTTTTAAAATAAAATTTATAATTAAAAAAAGTAAAAAACAACCGAAGAAATAAAAACATAATTAACAATTTTGTTTTAAATAATATTGAAATGAATTCAAAAATAATAAGTGATGGCTGGAGAGGTTATTGTGATCTTTCTGCCTTGGGTTTCGAACACTTAGTGATTAATCATTCGGAAAATTTCGTTGATCCCAATAATTTTGAAATTCACACCAACACAATCGAAAGAACATGGAGAACTTTAAAAAGTTATATATCTGATTCGGCAAATGAAGAAAGAATTAGTTTATATTTGCAAAAATTTGTGTTTGAAAGGTATTATATGACAAGAAATAGTACTGACCGTTTAAATGTACTCATAAATCTATTTAAACTCTAATTTATTTTTATTTTTTTTACTTTTTTTTAATTATAAATTTTATTTTAAAAATTTACCCCCCCAAAAGTAAACAACTACCATATATTTTATTAAAATTCGTTTTTTAGATTTGACCAAAAAAAAAGGATGATCTGATTTTGACCAAAAAAAAGGATGATCCAAAAACTTTTGGTGAGGTCCCCCTTATGATCCGCATCTTCGGCTGGTTCGAATCCTGTTTGTAACACTATAGATTTTCTTCAAAAATAAATAAATAATGCTATTTTATTAAAAAGCCGAATTTCTTAAATTGCTCAAAAAAAATATGAAAACTCTCATTCTTATGCTTCCGCTTGAATAAAAACTCACCAAAAATCAAATACATATCGTTATTGCAATTCATATTCCTGAATTTAATTTTTCTATTAAATAATCATCATGAGTTTTCAATTTTCTGCGTATTCGCTCCAGTTACGGGATCCACAAAATTTTTAGTATGGATAACTGTCATATGAATATACCGAAACTTTCCAAATTTCTATAACCGCGCCAGCAACCAGTAATGATTACCGTACCTACTTCAACATTTTCCTTAATAACATTTATTAGTGTATTAGCATCCCTAAATATTACAGAAACAATAAAAGATTCACTAGTATCTCTATCAACCCTCCCTCCCCGACATCACAAGCAGACCTTACTAACCGCCCTACATTATATTTTCTTTTCGAGAATTTATTCTCATCCACCTCTACAAAATGACCTCTTCCCCGATTTCCCTTGGTTTTTCCCGCAAATTTATATTAGATGCTACCGTTTGAAACCTTTCTATACCAAACATTAACAGTTTTGTGACTCTTTGTATCACCTTCAAAACGTGCCAAGTTTTGGCCTACGTTTAATGTCCAAAAGTATAGTAAGTCCAAAAGTTTAAATATCGATTTTTTAGTATTAAAAAAATATTTTTTTCAAAAACTGAGCATGTTGTAGAGCATTTAAAACACTTCCATCTCAACTTGTCACGTATTTTGGATAGAGACATTATTTGGTGTCTGCAATTCGGGCAAACTTTTGGATCAATGGCCAAAAATTCCCCCCAGACGACACAATGGCCAAAAATTCCCCCCTGAAAAAAATAAGGTTAAAAAAATAAATAAAAGTTATAAATTTTAATCCCCAATGTTAACGCCTGAACAATTTGAAAGTAAGTGTTTTATGCTCGAAAGAATAGATTTTCTTCGTTTTCTAATGGAAAACCAGCTTATTCACAAGTATATGAACTGCCAATTTTGTACGAACCCAATGAAGTTTGTAATTTACAAACGAGTAATGGATGGATTTGCGTGGCGCTGTATGAACAATCAATGTTCAAAATACAAAGCGTATTTTTCAATAAGAAAAAATTCATTTTTTGAAATATTTTCATTAAATCTAAATAGCATTTTGAGAGTCGTGCTTAAATATGGAGTTCGGCAAGACCGACACAGTATAGATCTTTCGGTCGACATGTCGATTAGATCACGGCGACGGATAATTGATGAATTGGTAAGGCGTATGCCTTTAGCCGATTTTTCGAATAATAAAATGGGTGGGCCTGGATATGTCGTTCAAGTTGATGAAACCATGCTGAACTATAAGGTAAAGAGTCATCGTGGACGGTCTCCATTGAACAGAACTGACTCTTTGTGCATAGTAGAGGTTGCCAATTGGATAACACGTGCGTATGCACGTGTTATTCCAAATAAGCAGGCGCAAACAATAATTCCACACATATGTTCACAAATAGCATCAAATTCTACAATTTGGACAGATGAGCATCGTGCTTATTCAAATTTGAACAGTTTCGGGTTTGTTCACAACACGGTGTGTCACAAATATGAGTTTGTTTGCGATGATGGTGTCAACACACAGGCTGTTGAATCCTTTAACAATTGTCTAAAGCTAGAAATAAAGAAAAGAAAGGGGGTAAAAACCTTTAAAAGAGAAGATTTTTTAAAAGAGTTTTTATTCTATTTTAATAATCGAAACAATTTTTTTTCTGTGGTTATAAATTTAATGGCACTTGTGTAGATCTCCCCCCCTACGCCAAGGGGGGAGTCTTGTAAAAAAAAAAAATAATAAAATTTTAATTAAAAAAAATGTTTAAAACATCTGAAAATGAACAAAATTTTATTTTCTGAAATATATAGGATAACAGCAACTGAAGAGACCTCTATTTCTTTTTGCCAAGAGATGGAATTGCTCCCAAGAACCAAAATTTGTTGCGGCAAGAATTTAACCTTGCAAAAACGAATACACGGAAATAATAAGAGTTACACTTTCCGTTGCAATATAAGCACATGCAAAAAAGAGTATTCTATGAGAAAAAATAGTTTTTTCGCAAAATTCCGTTTGGAAATCAGACAAATTTTGCTTGTAATGTTCTTTTTTGTTTTTGAAGAAACAGATTTTGACAATCTAAAGCTCAAGACAAATATAACACAAAACCATACCATCGTAGATTAGCTAAATTTTTGTAGAGAAGTTTGTACAAATTATTTTGTAGTCAATCCGATTATTATAGGTGGCGTGGGTAAACATGTGGAAATAGACGAGGTTCATCTCGTTAAAAGAAAATACAACGTAGGGCATCTTGTCAGGGAACAGTGGGCTTTTGGTGGGTTTGATGTGGAAACTAAATTGGGGTTTATTTTGAGTGTGCCGAATAGAACCCGTGAAACGTTGATGTCTCTTATTTTAAGGCATATACACGCAGGTTCGATTATTACAACAGATTGCGCCCCAGTTTACAATGTGCTTAGTGATTATGGTTATGTTCACTTAACTGTAAATCATTCTCGTAATTTTGTAGACCCAATTACTGGTGCAACGACGAACCATCTGGAAAGTCAATGGCAGAAGGTCAAACAAATTCACAAGCAAAGATATAGGACAGCTAGGACGAATTTGTATGCACATTTAAACGAATTCATGTGGAGACAAAGGTTCAAAAAATCGTTTTTAGATTTTATAAGTCATGTAAAATTACTTTATCCCATTGTTAATGATTAAAGTTATTAATGTTATTAACACTTTTATTTTCAAAATTTATTTACTTTCCTGAAATTCAAATTAAATTACAATAATTTTAATTATATTTACGTAAAAATATTAATAATAATATTATTATTATTTAAAATTAATAATAAAATATTATTTAATAAATTTAATGGTAGGGGGGGAGATCTACACAAGTGCCTTTAATTAAATGTTGGTAAGATATTTTATGATTTGTTAAAATCTTTTTTTCTATTTTTTTAGACATAATATTTAAATATTTTTAAATGTATCTCAATGGCCAAAAATTCCCCCTGGGGGGGGGGGATTTTTGGCCATTGATCCAAACTTTTCATTGGGAAGGTAATTCATTTCCATCGACCAAATGATTGTAGAAGAATAAGTTGTTGTTTTAGTGGCTAGAAGACGGTGATTCATGGTGTTAAATTGATTTTTAATTAAATAGTATTATTTATTTATTTTTGAAGAAAATATATGGTGTTACAAACAAGATTCGAACCCGCTGAAGGGGGATCATAAAGGGAACTTTACCAAACTTTCTAAAGAAATGCGAACATTATTAAAAATTTTATTTTTAAATAATGAATAATTTTTACGACATTTATAATTCCCACATCTCCATCTCCGATCAATTTTTTGTCGGGTTTTTCCTTTTTCTAAATTCAAAACACCATTGCAGTTTTGTTCCCTGAAATTCGTTCGCGTCAAATTTGGAATTACTCCAATTTCAGCGCATAATCAAATGCTTTTATTTCATCTTTTGTATTTTCACTAATTTTCTTCTATTCATACACTAAATGTATCGGCTAAAATCCGGATTTAACCACAAAATTCGATTTCAGGTTTACAAGATGTTTGTAAACAGAAAAAAAAATGTTTGTTTATTTTTTTAATTAAAAGTTATACAAATAATTTTATTTAATAAAAATAAAATTATTAATAAAATATAAAAAATTGTGTTCGAACCCCCCCCCAGTACCGATGACTTACCGAGAATTTATATAACAATTAAAAATTAAAACATTAAAATAAATTATTAAAATTAGATACAAATATTAAAAGTAATAATATTAAATGTTATAAATGATAATTAAATAAACCCTAATGATTGAAAAGGATCACATTAAATATTAAATCAAAATAAAAGTAAAATATTAAAAGTAATAATGTTGGTACACCCAACTCTTTTTTTACACGCTTTTTTTTTACACGATTTCGAAATAACACGATCCACAAAAAAAGAACAACTACTCTTTTTTTGCACGATTTATTCGATCTAACACGAATTTCAAAATATGTATATAATTTTATAATTTTATAATTTTAAAAAAATATACGTTTCACAGTGTATTTTATACACTATGTACATGTAAGTACAAAAATAAAATATAATTAGGGGAATACCCGAATTTTATTATATCTTTTTTCTATTGCTCGTTGCATTTTATAAATTGTGTTAAGCATCATTGAATATTTTGTGTTCATAGTATTCAGTTCGTACGACGCATAAATAATTATCTTACGTAAATCTATATATTTTCAATATTCGCCCGTAATTCGACAGTTTATATTTAAACTATAGTGTATAGGGTTTTGATACCTTTACCAGTATAATTCGTGTTGTTGATAATTTGTTACAACTAATAAAGGTAATGTTATTGTATTCAGTTTAAAAAAATTCTATAAGTGATTCTTAAATCAAAATTTTATTATAATTTTAGTAGGAGTACCTATTTTATAAGATGTCTAATCGGAAGAGACAAGCAATTTCTTTAGAAACTAAAATAAAAATATTAGACTGTCATAAGAGAGCCGAACGTCCCACATCTGTTGGCAATAGTTTTGGTTTTAATGAAGCGACTATTAGAACTATAAAAAAAATGAGGATTCCATTCGCCAATCAGTTATTTCTGGATCAAAATTTAGTGTTAAAACATCATCATATAGTCGAAATGCTCTCTTAGAGAAAATGGAAAAGCTTTTAGTGGTTTGGATGGAGGATTTACTGCAGAAAAAAACACCTATAGATAGAAAAAATTTAAAAGAGAAGGCTCTTAGGATATACGAAAATGTTGTAAAATAATTAGATATGTGTTTTCATAAGTTTTTTTTGCACGATTTTTCATACTAAAAAGTATTTTTTTTCCATCTTACACGGTTTTTTAAAACTGTGGAACACATCCTCAATTTTACTATGTGTTCCATGTTTTTTTTACACGGTTTTATTTTACACGGATTTCTTTGGAACGTATCTACCGTGTAAAAAAAGAGTTGGGTGTATGTGTAAAGTTTGGAGGATGTGGGATCGACCACAAATACTTTTTTAAAAATTAAAAATAAATAAATTATAATTTAATTAAAAAATGGATATTTACTGCAGATTAATCTTATTAATAAATTATATTTCTCGGTTGTAGTTTTAATTTTTAATGAATATAAACCCTCAGATATAACAACCTTCTTTTTAATTTCTTCTACCTCATTTGATCCTCGTACGATTTTTTCAAACTGCGTCATAGACGATCAATTGTGTTTGTATATATATTTCGATCAGCTTGATAAACAAAGTTATGTCTGTGATAAACTGTTTTATGAATATATCCAAGTGAGAATAGTTTCGAATATCCTCTCCAACAATCTGTAATAACACAAAATCCCAGTTCAACCTTTTCGTGAATAAAAGCTTCACATTCAACCCTTCTCTTTCATATTATTCTGAGCTTGACGGTTTTTATATTTCTTTCTATAACACCAAAAACACAGATTCTCTGCCCCAAAAGTACCCTACCAACATTTGCCTTTCTTTTGTATAGTAAAGATTCATCAACTCTAATATACTCATCATTTCTTCCCAGCTTTTCCAACAATAATGATGGGCCTTCTTCTAATATAATATCATCAAGCTTTTTTTCCACAAACAAACAGTTGGTTTTGAAATACCAGCCTCACCAATTATTTCAGCGACACTTTTTTTTCTCACAGTATGCATATAAAAAATCAAAAAACGTTTTCATTTTGATGTGGCAACCTTTAAAAATTGTCTTTTAAAAAAATAAAGATTTTTTCTACATATAATTTTGCCACATTTAAATTTACCATTAAACCCGTGGCGAGTTATCCCCTTCTCTATATTCATTGTGGTTGTATAATTCGCATCAATACATGGTAAGCTTCTGTTTAGGTTTAACAGCCCAAGAGATCTCGCCGGCACTTGTTTCTTTTCTCCCACTAAAAAATGAATAAATAAATAAAATATTAAATTATATAAACTTATTATTAAATTATTATTAGTGTTTATATTAATATTAAAAACTTAGGATCATACGTAGTTTATCCCATACAAAATAATTAATTAAAAAAATGAATTTTAAATTTTTTTATCTTTTTAAAGCATATAAATCTACCATAAATAACCCCACTACCTAACACCTCTACGCCTCCACACACACTGCCTAACACCTCAAGTTCAATATTTAAATCAATTTATGACGCCTTGAACTGTTTGTTTGTTGCCAATAAAATATTTACTACTGACTAACACTTCCCACCAAATATTTTTGCTTTGCAAAAACATAATCAGTCTATGTTGATCTTTACATAATAAGTGGAAATAGAAATTAATAGGAATATAATTTTGACATTATAATTTTTAGGCTGCAATTAATAAAATCGGGATAATAAATATATAGTAAGGTTTATTTAAGATTTAAATTTTAACGTTAAGACTAAATTTATTTTAAATTTATAACAGATAAAGTTGTTTTATTAAAGATTAATAGTTCATAAAAACTGACATATGTTAAAAATATAATTTCAATAGAATATTATAAACAACCTAAACTTTAATCATGAATAAAAACCTATCATATAACATCAACTTATGATTAACCCTGAAAATTACCTCAAGTAATACCTTTTTTCTATCTTCTTTCCTTATCCCTTTTCGTTTTTTAACCACTAGTTTCAAGGTGTTATTGAAGGACTCAACATTCTGAGTATGGACACCACTTTCCGGGCACACAAAAATATATTTGTGTACAATTGTCCGGTGAACGTAATCGGAATCATCGTTTAAACACCTGTAAGCTTTCCAATCGTCGCTATGAATTATTGTTCCTGAAAGAACATGTTTTTTAATTATCGGAATCAATGTTTCAGACTTTCTGTTCGGCATCATTTCACAGTAAACCTTAGATGGTTTACTTGAAACATCAACAATACAGAATACCCAATCTTGTTCTGCGCTTCTTCCCCTATGATTTTTGACCGCGTGATTCATCATGGCCTCATCGATGTGACAAATTTTTAAAGGACCTCCTAACTTTATAGGATTGTTTTGGTAAAAAATGTCAATACACAATATTATTTTCTCAATGATGTTGTGAATTGTTTTTGTGCTTAAATTTAGTAAGTTGAGCATTTGGTATTGCTGCAAATCGGCTAACCAATAAAATACAACTTTCAAAATATCTTTTATGCTAGATTTGAACGGAGAGAAAAAAGAATTGGTTCGTATCTTTAGCGTAGAGCGAAATTTTGAGCAGGATGAAGTGCAACAGCGCCAATTATATCCATCAGTTGATTCATTTGTTTTTTTCATTGATAAAATTTGGTGACAATGCAAGCAATTTAATTCACGTGACATTAATTCTTTATTTAAAAGCCAATGGATTAATTCTTCTTGTGTAAAACATGTTATCATATCAATATAGTTCCCGTAATTTAACATGGTCTTTATAATTAATTATAATTATATTAAAAATTAATTATTCGACGGGGTACGAACCATAAAATATCATACGTAGTTTATCCCACACTGTGGGATAAACTACGTATGATCCAAAACTTATGCAATTTTCATGCATTATTTAGATCTTGACCTCATGACGTTAAGAGATCTATTTCTTTATGCTTTAACAGAAGAATACAAAATTACGTGGTGCCAGCACATAGGGTTACTACGAAGTGAACTTTTGTATACTTGCGGGAACAATATGGTTTTCCGGAAACGATAGGGAATCAAAAACAAGGGCTTCTATTTTCGTTGCAATATAAAAGATTGCAAAAAAGAAACAAGCTTGCGCAAAGGAACGTTCTTCGAGGGTTCTCGTTTAGAATTCTCTAAAATCATGTGTTTTATATACATGTGGGTGCATGAGATGGACAAGAAAGCGAAAATGATGATTCAATTAAAAATTAATTCAAAGGACACTATAGTTGATTGAAGGATTTTTTACGCGAAGTTTGTGAGCCTCACCTTTTGCAAAACCTTGTTATTCTTGTTGAAGAAGACGTTATAATCGAAATTGACGGATGTATGTTGGTTCGAAGAAAATATAATCGGGGAATATTGGTATTGAGTCAACGACTTGTAGTGCCTATGAGTTGGCTACTAAAAAAATAGGCATGACGGCAGAAAAAAAAAGAGATAGAGTACCCTCATGCCTCTAATTCTCCAATATATCTTGCCAGGATCTTTAATAATGTCTGATTCATGGGCAGCCTATGGGGATTAATCAATTTATATCTACACGCACATAAAAGTTAGTCCCAGTGAGAACTTTGTAGATTCTGTAACCAGTTCGTGTACAAACCATGTTGAAAGTATGTGGCAGAAAATGAAAACAGGGCATAAAAAGGATATGGGGCCCATAGAACAGTGTTTGAGTCATATACGTTTGAGTTTATGCGATGAAACAATATAAAAATTCATTTAAAAAAATCATTGCCGATATTAATGAATGGTATGTTATACAAAAGGTTCTGTCTAATTTATTTATTGTTTTTATAATTTAATTTAATAAAAAATTTCTATAATTTAATATTTATTTTTTGGTGGGGGGAAGGAATAAGTGCCAACTCGACTATATAAACGATTCTTTTGTTCTTATTTTCCCAATCAAAAATCTTTTTTTCACGTCACTTTTTTAGCAGATGCCTTTTAAAAGTTAAAAATTGAGAGTAGAACAGGTGATAAAAATAAAGACGTAAAATTTATTTATTTTTAATTTTTTAAAAAAGTATTAGTGGTCGATCCCACACCCACAAAACTAACACATACCATAATGTTAACATTAAATATAAAACATTAAAATATTAAAATAAAAAATATTTAAAAATGAAAAATGTTGAAGACAAGGTTACAAAACAAGTGTACGATGGTAAAAGAATGAGAGTACTAACAACAAGGAAAACCTTAGATTATGCATCTTCGTATGTGTACCGTAAATACTTCCCAAACAGCAACCATATCGGTCTCGACAATTATTCATTCCCACCAATTGAAGAGACTTCTTATAGCAATGAAAGCCATTTACTTTATTTGAGGCAACCATTTGATTCCCCTATCAAAGAAGCCTTGAATACGAAGTTTGCACACATTTCAATAAATAAAATTAAATGTCCTATCAATGTTGTAAAGTTTTCACCTGATGGTAGAAGATTGATAAGTGGAACATCAACCGGAGAATTTACATTGTGGAATGGATTTAGTTTTAATTTTGAGACGATTTTACAGGCACATGAGTCTCCGGTAAGAAGTTTGTGTTATTCCCCTTCAGGCAAATTTTTAGTAAGCGGCGATACTTTGGGGATTATAAAATTCTGGCACCCTTCGATGTTGAACATCCATAAAATTGATGGTCATTCAGAACCAATCAGAGACATTTCATTTTCAAACAGTGACTCCAAATTTCTCACGGCGAGTGATGATGGAACAATCAAAATTTGGGACTCGAGAGAAAATAAAGAGGAAGGTGAATTAAAAGGACATGGATGGGACGTGAGAGTAGCTCAATGGCATAAAGAATATTCATTGATAGCCTCAGGAGGAAAGGACAATTTAATTAAGCTATGGGATCCAAGACAAAAGAAAGAATTAAGCACAATTCATTTGCACAGAAATACAATTTTAACTCTCAAATGGAAAAATGATTTCTTATTTTCAGGAGGCAAGGATCAGGTGATTAAAATGTTTGATTTAAAAGCATTTAAAGAACGAATGACTTATAAAAACCATAAAAAGGAAATCACTTCTTTAACTTTTCATCCTTTTATTGATGATTTATTTGTTAGTGGTGGTGCTGAAGGGGGTCTCTATTTCTGGCAAATAGAAAATGATACACCGTTAAGAATCATAGAAGCACATGAGAACACTATATGGGGATTGGATTATCATCCACTAGGCCATGTTTTATGTACAGGGTCTGTTGATAATAGTTGTAGATTTTGGGTTAGAGAAAGACCGAAAGAAGTTGTTGGATTTAAAGAAATTAAAGAGGAGGTAGAAGAAAGTGTTCCGGGGTTGGAATATTCGTAAACAAAAGATTAAATTTTTTATAAAATAATTTTTATTGTAAGCTTTGTATTTTTCAAACTTGGATTCTAGTTTCGAGTGGATGATAATTTAAGGTAAGTGTTTCTTTTGGGGGGTGAAATCGAACACAATTTAAAATTTAATAAAAAATATTTCAATTATAATTTAATCAAAAAAGCGATAATTTCTGCAAATTAATCTTATTAACAAATTATATTTTTCTGATGTGCTTTTAATTTTTAAGGAATAAAGAATTTCAAATAAGGCCACTTGCCTTTTGATTTCAGCAACACTATTTGAACCTCGTACAAATTTTTTTAAACTGCGTCATAAACGCTCAATTGTGTTTGTATGTATGTTCCTATCAATTGGATCAACGAAGTTAATGCTGTGATTAACTGTTTTATGAATATATCCGAGATAACTTAGATTCAGATATCCCCGCCAGCAATCTGTAATTAAGCTTAATATTTTTAGTATTTCGGCCTATTGCTCCGAAAACCAAGATTCTTTGGCCCAAAAGTACCCGACCAACGTTGAATTTTCTTTTGTGTTAGAGAGATTCGTCTACTTCAATAAACTCATCCTCAGCTCCTAGTTTTTCCAATAATAAAGCTGGTCCAAACTCTATTACGATATTATCAAGTATTCTTTTCCATAAACAAGCGGTTTGTTTGGAAATTTTTGTTTCTAAAATTATTTCGAATATACTTTTCTTCTCACAGTAAGCATATAAAATGTCAAAAAAGGTTTTCATGTTTAAATGACACCCTTCAAAAATCGTATTCTAAAAAATGAAATGCTTTTCCTGCATGAGGTTTTTCCGCATTTATATCTCCCGTTGAATCCGTGTCGGGTTTTTCCTTTCTCTAAATTTATTGTGCCGGAACATTGAACTACAATACATTTGAATCGTTTATTTGGATTCAATAACCCGATAGACTGAGCAAATAAGAAAGCATCTTCTTCTGATGCTGTTTTCTCGATCAAAAGTCTTTTATTCATATCTTTTTTAAGAATGTCTTATAAAAGATAAAAATAGAGATTAGGCATGTGATAGGAATAGAGGCGTGATTAAATTATCATTAAAATATTTTTTAATAAATTTTAAATTGTGGTCGATCTCACCCCCCCAAAAAAAACTTTACACTTACCAAAAGTTTGTCATTAATAAATGTTTATAGTGAGACTAATATATATTAATTATGTTGATTGACTCTAATATTATTTAGAATGTTTCTTTGATTAGTTATAAACCAAAAACCAATTCTTAATTTAAATTGCAGTAACGAAAAATTAACAAATAAAACTCAACATATAATTATAAATAAATATTTATTTAAAAGGAATATACAACAATTGTGCCCGACATTACTTGATAAAGCAACCTTTTGTTTTAAAGTGTTCATTATGCAGAAACGTCGATTCTTTCCTATCGACTTTAAGAAGTTGTTTGTTCTTTAAAGTAAACAAATATGTATTTTTTTGGATCTACTACACAATAGGGGCCCCCGGGTTCAACTCACACAAATGTCTCGTTTTTTATAAATTTAAAATTTTATACCTAATTAGAAAGAAGGAAATGTTTACAAAGTTCATGTCCATCAAAGATATTTTAAACAGTGAAGATGCATCTTTAAATTTTTTAATCGAAGAAAATGCATTCCCTTTGATTACAGCATGCCAGTATTGTGGGTCTGTCGTCTCAAAAGTTACATCTTACATTTATAGATGTAAAAAGAAAAGTTGTCGCAAAAAAATATCCATTATGAATAATAGTATTTTTTCTCAATGTTAACTACCACTTAATATCTTTCTTTTTATTGTTTGGTGTTGGTTGGCTGGATGTAAATTTACATCAATACAAAAAATGACAGGTTGTTCAAATTCGACCATTAATAAAATTTTAAAAATCATTTCTGTTCAAATTGCGACCTCTCTTTCTAGCATTGATTATATGGTTGGAGGACCAAATATCATTGTTGAATTGGATGAAAGCAAGTTTGGAAAAAGAAAACATAATCGAGGGCATTTTGTTGAAGGGGTGTGGATTTTTGGAGGAGTTGAAGTAACTGATGAAAGGAGATTTTTCGCTGTTCCGGTTATGTCGCGTGATTCTAACACTTTAAATGAGCTGATTTTAAAGTATGTAAGACCTGGGACTATAGTGGTCACTGACGGGTGGAGGGGTTATTACGGATTTAAAAGTAATTACAATTTTATACATAAAAGCGTTAATCATAAAAGGGAGTTTGTTAATGCTGAAGGATTTCATACGAATCATATTGAGAGGACGTGGGCAGCATTAAAACAATTTACACCAGTGCGCAAAAGAGTAAGAGATAAAATTACAAATAGTATATTTGATTTTATGTGGAGACGTATTAATAACAAAAATGATTTGTGGGAGGTATTTATAGAATTAATTAAAGCCTAGTTTTTTTTTGCATTTTTTTAATCATTTTAAATTTTTAAAAATTGAGATCCTTTGCGGGAATCGAACCCGGGCCCCTATTGTGTAATTCAACCATTTTTTTATATATTATTGTTAAGGCAAATGTTCTTATTTGTAAAAAGCGGAAAAAATAATATTTCTGTGAATTTTCTATTTTTATACCCGTTTTAGGAAAATCTGCGACTCATTAGCCGAACTCGAATTACTTCCACAGAAAAGAGTTTTTCGTATTTACGGGATAACCAATAATTTGACCAGTTTCACTGCACACAATTTGTAGAAAAACTACCCGAATTGCCATCCCGTGATTTCTCCAACACTCCTTTATTAGAATTGAGCCTCGTTTTAAATGTATGACAATATAATCGTTTGGAGACAAGCATTTCTATTATAAAATAATCTTGTATCAGGAATTTTAATATCGCTGAATATCTGTCTGTCGGTTGCTTTTGCCACAGGTGTATTTATTCTTACCAAACTCTGTATCACACCGTCCAACTTTAACTACTTCATTCCCATCTATGTATATTCTCCCGTTAAGTTTTTGATTTACTAAAAATAATGAATTGCCTTTCTAGAATTTCAGGTTAGGATTGAAGTAAATAAACCACAAAATAAAATGCAGAATATTTCATTCAGCTTCAATTTTCCAATAAAACCGTTCGCATTTTTAACAGAATAAATGTTTCTGTGTACTCTCGAGATATATTTATTGGGACGTGCATAATTTCACATCTTCTGAAGAAACGAAGGATTGTTTTTATAGTTTTAATACCCAAATTTCATTACATCGTCTTTAAATGTTTTTTCAGATCGTTCGTTGGCGACCTCGTGATTAAAATATTTTCACCGTCTAAATCTTCATTTGAGCGCACGAGATATTTGTCTTATATAAATATGCAATTTTATTGCCTTTTTTTATAAAACAGTCAGTTTTTAACAGAATAATAGAAAATTATAATTTATAATTTATTCAAACTTCCCGTCCGTCTCCCTTTTTCACAAAACAATTAATACAAGAATTGGTTGTCATCAAAGTTTTGCTTCTCACTTTTATCTTCTACTCTTATGTAATTGCCTTTAAAGTTTTTTAAAATATCATCGTTGTGAGTTGGCATGGTGTTTGAGGGGTAGAGGTGCAACACTTGATTATTCTGGACGACAAATTTAAGAAAACTGGTCCTCAAGCTTGGTTTTGACCAATTATTTAAAGAATAAAACAGCCAATCAAACAAGGGGTCCGACTTATTAATTGAAATAAAATCGAAAAATATGATTTCCTTTTTAAATTCTTTTATGAATTCCAAAATGAAATTTCTTTTTAATTGGTTTTCTTTTAGAAAATCTATAACTGGAAATACGAGGATGGCATATTGATTAAGAGTATCTTCCTCCTTAAACTGTCTTAGTTCTTTTAATGTTTTTTTTGCGTGTCCATCAAAAGATTCCATGTTAACTATTATGCATATTTTGTTTCTAAAAGTCATAAAATCTACCACTCTTTTATTTATGTCGTTATAAGCCAGTTTATAGAAATTCATTAAATTTTGGGGTAGAATTATTTTCTGGTAACTGAATGTTCGAGTCTCGTTTTTTATTAGAAATAGTTTTGCTTATTTTGTGCTTTGAATTAACTCAAACTATCTTAAAAAAGATATTTAAATCTTTTCTTTATAATTGAAAATATAAAAGGAATGATTGGTATAATTAAAGGGGCTGATTATACAATATTTTTTTATTAAAAATGTTATGATTAATAACTTCTAAAAAGATAAAAAAATGTTGTTGTTTTAGAACCATTTTAAAACAACTATGAGTGTAATTATATTTTTTAGAAAATATATATAATCAGCCTTCGTAAGTGAGAGAAGAAAAATGGTGCATATTATTATTAAAATGAATGTAGATTGAATAACTTAAATTATTTTACTCATTTTTTGGAGATTTCTAACTCGATGAAAAAAAATAATGTTTTTAGCTAAGAATAAAAACCTTCGTTGTATTTTTAAACGGAAACTTTATATCTGTTCTAAAAAATACCAGCCACAGACAGGAGAGCCCAACTCTCAATTACATATTGGCTTCTAAATGTTAACTTTACTGAGATAAAGAGAAAATATTTTAAATTGGTAGATAAAAGAAATTCCAAATAGAAAAATGGACTGCGTATAAATTATGAATGTGATTTAAATATTCACTTTTTGTGATGAGATAGCTTAGAAAACTTTTTAAGAGTTTTGTCGATGTTTTCTGATTAATGTTTGTGCTGAAATACAATACAATGATAATAGTATAAATACATTTTTTAGTAAAAACCACATTTCTGTAGTGTTGTAAGATAGAAACACAAACTCTGTTGTTGATATTCGGTATATTTCTGCAATAAAAAAAGAGTAATCAAATATATCTAGTAAACAGTTATAAGTGGTCTGCAATAATATAGATATCCCGAATTAATCCATATAACAATTAAACAGTCTTTGTTCAGTGCTCTTCACATTCATGGTCATAGCCAATTCATTGAAAATCTTCATATAAACAAGAACCCTATTCTAACATAACAATAGGTGCCTTTATAAGTACATATATCAATTACTTTATGTGATGAGACGTCGTTTGTATGAAAGTTTATTAAACTTATTGGGAATTTTTATAGTTTTTTTTACTAAAATTTTTACGTCGTCTTTTGTTAAAGACAAACAACTTTGCCTCACAAATATTTAAAGACATTTCAAGGGTGAAAAATTATAGCAACTTCATATTTAAAGTAATTCTGTATTTTGAGAGAAAGTCCATATTACTTACTGTTAATAGATTTTGTGTCCAAATATAAGAATCAAAATTTACTAAATTGTTTTCAATCACTATTCAACAAGAGGATGTGTTGGGCTAACACAAACAATAAAAATTGGAACTAGTGAGAAAAATGTCTGAATACTGAACTCAACATTAATATTCATTTGGATAAAAGACAATTTGACGGATTCGTTTGAAGGCTTATATGACATATCGTGATCTTTATTCTAAATGTGTTGATTTAGACCACTATTTCGAATTTTAACATTTCGACCTTTTATTAATCTCCTTTATAATATTTTGCTTTTTTGAAAGTTTCTTGCAAAACAGTAGTGGATTTGAGTATATTTGATGGAGCTGTCGTTTTTTTGAGAAGAATCATAAAGCCCATTCATTATATTTAATCTTTAAAAATACTAAAAACAGTTGTCATTTATATCAAGCTTGTTTAATTAGAGTTTGTAAAACCACGTATACTTGGCTTAATTTCTTCAAATAAAAATCCTTTAAATACATTCTAGTTGGATTTTAGGTTTTTAGTTCAAATTGTAATAATTTATTTAAACATAAATCTTCCAAAAAACGTGAGAAATGATTTATAAATGTGAAAGATACAGTTGATTTTTTTGATACAGTTGATTTTTTTGATACATTGATATTTTAATACATTGATATTTTAATACATTGATTTTTAATACGTTTAGAAATGAGAAACATACAGTAGGAAATGTTCTATGTGAGCTGAACAAACTTTAACAATTATACTTATTTTGCTAAAATCGCAAGAGAAGATTTCATAGTGGAAATTTACAATTCTGTAAAAGAATATATAACAACGTCATACAGTTGGAGGCGTTCGATACTTGTATTTGCCGAGAAAGCAACGAAAAAAGGAACATCATTAGGAGAATAGAAAAAAGATATTATCCAACATTATAAATGAATGAAAGGTTTTATTTTTCCCGAATATAAAATATTGTTAGAAAGCTGGACAGAATACAAAGTAACAATTAATCATTTTCACATATATTATACAGTTAATCATTGTGTTTAATTTAAAAACAGAATCCATAGAATTCGTACTAATACAATAGAAGCTAATTGGTTTTGTAGTAAAAGTGAAATTGCCAGAAAAATAAGAGAATCGGAGGTTTATTTGATAAGATTTATGATTAAAAGAAATAAATATTCTTTTGTTAATTTAATTAAATATTTATTTTGACCAATTATTTAATTTTCTGCTTAATTCCATATTCTTTAAATTTTGTAAAAACAGAGCTAAATTTTCTCATTTTATACCTAAAATTGAACCATAAAGCGATCTATCACCGAAAAAAATTTAATGTTTGTTTACAAATACATAATATCTATAGAAAAAGAGGGTTTGATAGGCATAAGATGAAACAAGTGTTGTTATAAAACGATTTTTAGTGAGAACACCGGTTTTCCAACTACACTTTGTTGCTTGTTATATATATTTCTAGTCTTTTAGTAATAAGTGGTAAAATCAGACAGATGCTTTATTTTATTCTAGGCGCCGTGTTGAAGTAATTTTGATACATAATCATCTTTTCTTGAAATAATAATGTTTAAGATTTATGTTGATTTAATTTTTTCGTAAATAGAAATTGAGAGTATTCTCCAAATTATAATAAAGCTAGTATCTAGATTCTGTTCTTAAGATTAAATTACTTTACTGCCAAAAAGGACATCTGCGATTATTATTTTAATATTGTAAAACTTTTTTATTTTAAGCGGGAAATGTATTAATTTCCTTTTTTTGGAATATTGTTGAAAGATTTTCATTGATTGCTAAAGCATCACAAAATTAATTAAAATTTACGAATTCTAGTCATTGACGAATCATTTTCCTTTTAAAAAGATCTGATGGATATTCTTCTTGATTAAAAAATACGTTTTTCGGCCAATATCAGGGGGGTTTATTAGTAATTATCCTTTTTAAAATTACTAAATCTGTTTTGAAAAAAAACTATAAATACAGAAAAAAATTTCTACCCATGTATTTTTGTCTTTATTTGAGTGTGTTGTTTTGTGGATTTCATGACATTTACGAAAAGTTTGTAGATAACTCTTCAAGATATTTGTTAAGCATCTATCCAACCGAGAATGACAGAGTGTGTGTATTTATTGAACAATTGAATCAAAAAGAATGTGAAGTGATGAAAAATGAACCAAATATTAACAATCTAAATTTAATTAAAATTAGATGGGGAATGCGTGACGCAATTGAATCAAAAACGTACGAACCATATGTAAAAAGCATGTATTTAAACTTTAAAGATTCTAATAGCGTGGATGTTAAAATATTGAATGAATGGACGGATTTAAATGATGTTGTTATGAGACTTAACGACAAAGGAATGAATCAATTCGATTCAACAGACATTATTAAAACAAGACCAGGTTTTGGTGTTGTCTTAAAATATAAGCCTAGTAAATTTATGAAAGATCTTTCTGAAAAAGTAAAAAGTTCAATGTTTCTTTTAACCAAGGAGGAAGAAATCCATGTCACTGTTTTAATGGTTTCTCTCAATCCTCTTTCTAATGAAAACTTGCAAATCCCAAGCAACTTCCTTGAAATTTTACAAGAATTAATTTTAAAAAAGAAAGCATCTTTAGATTTCGTTTCTCCCAAATGTAATAGTAAAAAGGAGGTTTTATTATTTGGTAAGGATATAGTTTCTTCGTTAGTTGTTGCGGTTGATGTTTTAGGAGATGACAGCTTTGTAAAAATGAAAAAATCTTTGGAAGTTTTAACTCAAAGCTTTTTGATTGCCTTGAAAGAAAAAATTATTCTCAAATGTAAAGAATGTAAAATTGATGAAAGGTTTAACATAAAAACAGACCACTTTACTGTCGGGTTTAATTTTACAGCAAATGCCGATTACAAAGCACATTCAACCATAGGGCTCATTAAATTCCATAACTTAGGTTACGAACTTCTTAAATTACATGACAATGACATAGCAGAAAGAATACAAATTGATATTAAAGGCGATTGTGATGATAAAAACGTCAGAAATATTTGTAATTATGGATCTGATAAATTGGCAGAACAAACTATTATAACAAGAACCCGTTCTGTAATCGAGCTGTTTCCAATTATTAGTCAATGCAGTCAAGAATTCCAGGAAGTAATTCTTGCTTTGAAGAGAGGTGAAAAACCAACATTTACAAGGCCAATTATGGATGAATGGTCTCGATTGGTTTTACAATATGAACACCCAGAAATACAAAAAGCGGTCGAAGATCTTCAATCAGTGGATGATGAAATGGAATATGTTGCTTTTTCCTGTGGAATTAACAACTTTGAAAGGATGAGAACATTTGATAGGCCTTAAAGAATAAATATTCGTTGTAAGATTATATTTTTTTAATCTAATTATATTTTACCTCTTTTGTACTTTGAGATACCTAGCCATGTATTGAATGGAAACACATTAAAATGTTATGTATTTTTAATTGAATTTTCTTTATTATGACCCAGATGTATCGTTGTTAAAAATAATATTTAGGCATTGCTGTTTTTGAAAGTCGTCGCATCAATAGAACAAAGTTAAACCGTTTTTATTTGCTTAAACAAAGTAATAACTTTTCCATAGAACCTCTTTATGTTTTATTCTCCATATAAATTCAAAGTGTTTATTCCGAAGTATTGGACGCACACTAGATGTTATTTCTACATTTATTTTGAAGCATTAAAATTACTCTCGATACGACTGTATACTTTCCGTGACTACTTTTGAAGGTAAAGTGGTTATTGAGCAGTGATGCTCGACAAACTTCGAGTATTTTTTCCAGTCATTGGCAATAACACGGATCCTGGATTTACATACTTCAGTCTCGAGCCTTGACATTCCTTTTGTCAACACAATATCTCATTGATGAATCCTCAGCCTCGAACAAACAAGCTCCTGCAAAAGGGTGATCCTTGTCATACTTCCATTTTCCAAGCTCGGTTTCTCCAAACGTGGCTGTTGTAGTCAATTGAATTGTATTTTATTACTTTCAATTAAAGACGTTAAAATCTTGTGGGCCCTGGGGACAGTATCAGAAGATTGCCTGTAACTATTTATGTGTTGACTTAAAGGATGTTTTCACTAACAGGAAATAGAAAGTTCTAGAAAGTGTCCGAACAATTCGACAAGGATTTATTGAAAAGCGTATCCTTCGGCCCATCTTTGTTTTTATTCGGTAACGGTAAAAGAACTCAGAAAGTGTTGAAACTGTGTGTTTACAAAATTCACGTCTATAACAAAGCAATTAACCTGTGGTCAGCTGCAATTTATTTGCAAAAGATTTATCTGAGAACAACTGTAAGAAACGTTTAAGTAAGAAATATTTAAACTTAAAAATGCCCATTTTAAAACCGGACATAATAGGAGAAGTAAATATGTTCCATAAATTAATAAATGTGTCTTTTCATATCTTCTACCAAGTCGATTTAACAAAAAAGTAATATTATTTAAAAATAAGCAAGTATAAAAAAAGATATCCGTTCTCAATATTGAAATTCCATCAAACTTTAATACAACATATTTTATCATAAAAGACTATATTGTATTTAATTTGTCACCTATATAGTTGAAACTTACATCTTTGATTTTGATTGTAAAAATTCAATTTTAAATTGATAACATGGTTTCTATTTTCAGATAATTTGATTTTTTCATAAACCGTGGCGACCATTTCAACATTCCGAAATGATATGTTCCTAAGTTTTAATAAACATTCTCTGGCAATGTGGTTGTATTCAATAATTGAATGAGAATTGTGTTATGAATTATTTTAAATATATAGCAAACACACTTAGGCAACCGCTGTTAAAAATATTATTACCAACGTAACTGCATTTATTTTAAAACGTATGAGTAATAATTACACATAAATCGAATTGTATAGAGGATCAAATACAATATGTAATTAATGAAAGCTGGTGTCACATGTACCATTTTTTGTATCGTATGTCTTGAAATATAAAAGTTTTTTATTTGTTGTATGCCGAAGTTATGTAGTGGAGCTAGTAAATTGTCCACCTGAGAGGCTCATGTACCGTGTTTTTTAAAATAAACCTGCTTGTTTAATTTAATAAATCTAATTACTCATTTAATAGTTTAAGAAGTTTTTGTCAAATATTTTGTTTCTTCAAATAAATACATAATCTTTTCTTGTTATTTTAACTTCATTCGCCTACGAATGTCTTGTTTTAAACCCGATTACGTATACTTATACCATACTCTTGTTATTAATTTTATGTTAACATACGTATATATAAAATTTTAGCTGTGTTTAACTCAATAATACCTGCACCAGTTACAATGATAAAACCTGGACTCTGCATCGTATTGTGATTTTATTTAGAGCTGGAGGGTTTCTATTTATAAATACAAACAAGAATGTAATATTACTTCCATACCTTAAACACGCATATTCCTTCGATGTAATGACCACGAGTAAAAGATCTTTTATCCGTGTTCATCCTATTTTGAGCTGTCTCATCACTAAATCAATCACAAAAATACTGTTCATCTATATTTGAACATCTCAGTCATTAATTACAAAAGATATTTTAATCAACCGAAACAAAAACTTAATTCATTTGTTGTTTCCATATATCGTATATCTAAAATTGGTATATGTACAAATATAGATGAACAGTATTTTTGTGAACCAAACACTTCGTACAGTATTCTTGTGAACCAAACACTTCGTACAGTATTCTTGTGAACCAAACACTTCGTAAAGTATTTTCATTTACAAGAATGTTTGGTACTTCAAAGAAAAGAAGAACATAAATCAAATAGTAAAACACTTCGTACAGTATTCTTGTGAACCAAACACTTCGTAAAGTATTTTCATTTACAAGAATGTTTGGTACTTCAAAGAAAAGAAGAACATAAATCAAATAGTAAAACACTTCTTGGTTAGAGGTTGTGAACAAATCCATCAGAACAAACAAGACATTTTGGTAGTGTCAAAGAATATTTTCCAAGTACGTTAACGACAACATGTAACTAGTATATATTGAATACATAGCCATGTTTCAAAGTGTTGGCTGTTCGTGTACAAAGACTCATACCTCTTAAATTCACACCAATCTTTTTACTTCTACCAAAGGATTGTTATTGTAATTGATGTCAATAAAGATTATGATCACTAAATCTACACTAAGAATAAAAGATACAGTATGTTTTGACAGGGGCCTCCTGTGATACATATATGCATTAATAAATTAAGTGACCCACCCATTACTTATAAAGACATAATATTTAATTCAAATGCCATTCAACGAACCTTTAAGAAAAGACACATAAAAACAGCCAATAGTGCTACAACTGTCCAAACAGGCAACAAAAGGATATAATACCATTTATCCACACTCTCCAATACCATCCACATCGGCGAAATCTTTTTAAAAAATATAAAATAATTCATTAAAACCAATGCCATCAGCTCCCCTCCCAAAGAAATCAAATACCCACACGAAATCCCCAAAAGACAAACAAAGATTCCCAAAACAAACCAACTAGCCCCCGGTTCAACTAAATAATACAAAATCGAGATATTAGAAACAAAGAAAATGAGACAAAGAATAGAATCAAATGCAAATCTACTAATAAAATAAACAATAACAGAATAATATCCACAGCCGTAATCCTTTTTAAATAAACACAAACTTTTTTTGAAACCAATGAACGAAAAAAATGAAGAAGGAACAATAAAATTAATAAAAAGTAAAACATTCTTAGCCCTCAAAGAAAATGGTTCCAAACCACTATTAAAGAATCCAATACCCTTTTTCTCAAAATGAACACCTAACCCGAAAATAAAAGAGATTACAAAGAAAGAAAATAACCCTAAACTTAAAAAAGATTTATCCCTATAAAAAGACCTGAAATTTCTTGTTAATAAAAGCTTTAAAGTTTCCACAAAGGTAATTTATCCCTTTCAATCAACCTCGTTTCTAAAGTAACCGAAGTATAAACAGGTTCCTTATATTCAACACTAACTTTCGGTAAAATAGATACAAACAAATCATAAATTGGATCATTCACCTTGTTCAATAAACAAGAAACTTGTGCCTTTAATTCAGTCACTGAATTAAAATGATAAATCAACATCCCCTTCTTTAAAACTAAAATGGAATCGAAATAATTTAAAATGAATTCATTTGAATGATGCAAAGAAATTATTGTTGTAAGCTTCAATTCTTTGATGGTCTTTAATATTTCTATGGTTGCTAAAGGGTCTAAACAACTAAAAGGTTCATCTAGTAATAGGACAGGCCTGTTAACAAGATGTAATCTTATGGACAGTAATTTTCTTTCCCCTTCACTTAAAGTGGAAATCAATTGATTACATTTAATCCACTCGGCTTGATATGTTTCTTCTTCGGTGATGAAATCTATTTTCTTCTCTTTTCGGAATTGGTTATAAAATTCTAGTGCCTCTCCACAGGTGTCATTTTCTGGTAAACTATCATTGATTTTAATGAGTGATGTTACTTTCTTTCTTGTAAAGTGGTTTAGTGCGTGTTGGCCTAATTTCACGGCTCCGTGTTTCAGTTTGGATTTCCCTGCAATAAGATTTAAGAGTGTTGTTTTGCCACTTCCTGTGGGTCCTATCAATGCATTGATAGTGCCGGGGACTAAGGAGAATGTTACGTCGTTAAGTGCCATCTCTTCGTTTTTGTATGAAAATGTTACTTTTTCAACATTTAAAGGACAATCTGAAAATAATTCTGACATGGGTTAAAAAATAATATTGAATTAATATTTTATTCCCCCCTTTTTTGCATAAAGTTTGGAAAAGGAATATTGAACTCGGGATCGGACCATTCAATTAAATGTATTTATTTAACAGTAATTTAATAACCTCAAATATAAAGTTTAATATTAAATTGTTATAACATTTCCTTGACATGCAATTTATAGCTCTCGTCCATATACAAGATTTATTTTATTACACCCAAACAGAAGAATCAACACATTAGATTACTATGTAGTATCAACACAATTTTCCAGAAACGTAAGAGAAAAAAACAACGGTACCCCCAAAGAAAATTGTCAATTTTTTTCAACCTAGGGGGACCCTTGTGTTTAAATAAAAATTAAACAAAAAACCAAACCCGACTAGACAGATGACCATTGACGGCTCCAAAATCATACTTAATTACATAGTTAAAAACATTGAAAACTCACGGTTTATTTTTTATACTTTAGAAAGAGCAAATTTTATTCAGTATTCTTTGTCAACAATACCACCAGGGATACACAAAAAACTAAAAGATAAAGACATTCTAAGTTTTTTCATGTTATGTGATAACATTGGATGTCTCAAAGAATATCCAATATTAAAAAATGAATGGCTGACACAAAAAAATATTAAAAAATTATTCAATGTTGTGGCTGCATTTTTATCAAAGAAAAACAATTACATGTATTATTAGGGATTATTTGAAAAAACTGTTTATTCATATATTGAGTTTATAAGACATGCAATATCAGAAAAGATTAATAATATGGAAATTAAATTAGATGGTGAAAATATTGCAATAGAAATGGATGAAGCCCATTTGTTTACAAGGACATTTAACAGGGTAAGGTTAGGTTAGTGAACAAATTTGGGTGCTTGGTATCGTTGAACGAGTTTCAAAAAAATGTTTTTTGAAAACCGTTAGGCAAAGGAATGCCAATAAACTATTTGAAGTTTTTAATTAACATGTTCTGTCTGGGGCACCAGTTTTCTTTCGGACGGGTTGAGAGGTTATTCACGAATAAAAGAACTTTTTACTGTAAAAAGTGTGAACCATAGGTTACATTTTGTTGATCAAATCGATAATGAAATCCATACCCAAAATATTGAACGCCTCTAGCGTTCTGTGAAAGAAGGAATAGGAAGTGTAGAAAAATAAGATGAACACTTTAATGAGTTTATATTTAAGAACATTATCTTACAGGTAATTTTTTTGAAAACCTAGTTGAATTTTTATAACACAAGGGGCCCCATAGGTAGAAAAAAATCGACAATTTTTGGGTGGTTACCAAAAAACAACGTAGGATCTCATTTCGAATATATATGTTTTATATACATATGAATACGTAGATGTACAAGTTATCTGACATGAGTGTTCCGAAGAAGGCATAGTTGATTGAAAAATTATTTACTTGAAGTTTGTGAGCACCATCATTTGCAAAACTCTATCGGTCTTGGAGGAACAGACGTTATTGACGAATGCGTCTTGGTTCGAAGAAAATATAAGAAAGGAAGGTTGGTATTGAATCGTTGTTGCCTATAATTTGGCCACTTAAAAATTATCAACAACCGCGTTGCAACAAGATCATACCTCTAATTCTTTATTTTGTCTTATCCGGTAGCAATATCTGATTCATGAGCAGCAACTGTTGAATTATCAATTTATAAGTACATTCATATAAAAGACAACCAATATTATGTAACCGGTGTATACAAACCAAGGGGTAGAAACAGGAATTTGAAAACGTATAACAGTCTTTATACATCCAGATCGTGTAGATATATAGAGATTCAATTGAGTAAACTATTACAAGATTAATGGACAGGGTGTTTATAAAATGTAGGTTTTACTTTATTTCATGATTGACTAACAATTTATAAAGATGGGAGACCAAAAAATGTATTTTATTTTGTATTATCTACCAAAAAAGATATCTTATAATATTCAGTGCAAGTTCAATTGCTTTGGATTTTAGAATTTTATAAATTTCGTTTGAATGTTACCAAGATTCTTCACCGATTTAATGAATTATTCGTGGAGGATCATTTTATTCCTGTTTAAATAATCGTATCATTCTCAAATACCAAACGTATAATTTACCTTCCTTACTACTTCAAATAGGCAGACCTAACATAGAAATGTACCTAAAAATTAGTGCAGTGGCTTTTGGTCGACTAGAAAAATCGCTATTTCTAATTCATTACTAACCTTAAATATGATCATATTGATTCGCTTGTTTTACTAAAAGATATGTCTCTTTGTTTATGAGTAACTTTTAACAGATAAGCGAAAAGAGAATTTATCTAATAAGACCCATAATTAAATTAATTGTTCTGAAGTTCTTTTTAAAATAAGTATAGAACGTGTAGTCTAAATTAAATCATTGGAGTAAGATCTATAGCTTAATTTCACTTAAATGCATTGAATAGATAATAGTGGGTTCTTAGTTTCTAATAGCGAGGATTGAATATTTGTAAGAGGGGGTCGAACATTTATAAAAATAAATAAAAAGGCATAAAAAAATGTTAGATTTACGAACACCGAAAGGAACCAAAGATTATTCACCAACAGAATGTTTCGTCTATGACAAACTACTCAATGACCTAAAAGCGATATTCACTTTACACAACGCAGTAAGTATTGACACTCCTACCTTCGAACTCCGAGAACTCCTATACAACAAATACGGAGAAGAATCCAAATTAATATTCGACCTAGCAGATCAAGGAGGAGACCTCTGTTCATTAAGATACGATCTTACAGTCTCATTTGCCAGATACCTCGCAAGCAACAAGATCCAATCAATCAAGAGATATCAAATAGGAAAAGTGTTTAGAAGAGATCAACCATCAATAACCAAAGGCAGATTAAGAGAGTTTGTACAATGTGATTTCGACGTAGCAGGAACCGGTCTAACAATGTTGAATGATTCAGAAATAATTAAGATTGTGGTGGAATGTTTACGATGTATCCAACTGGGAAGCTTTAAAGTAAAAATCAATCATAGAAGCCTTTTAAGTGGCTATATCCAACTAACGGAAGTAATAAAAGAGAAGTTTAACACGGTCTGTTCATCTTTAGACAAATTAGACAAACAAAGCTGGTCCTTCATAACCGAAGAATTGAAGGTAAAAGGTCTATCGATCGAACAGATCAACAAACTCTATTTTTATGTAAATAAAAAAGGGAAAGAATCTTTAATCACTGAATTAAAGGAAGACGAAGTATTTAAGAACGATGAAGGAAAGAAGGGGGTCTTAGAATTGGAGCTGTTGTTAAAATATTTGAAGATTTATAAAATCGAAAATTTTATTGAATTCGATCTTTCTTTAGCGAGGGGTCTTGATTATTATACTGGCATCATCTTTGAAGCAGGTTATGATGATCACCCAGAGGTTGGGTCTGTTATAGGTGGTGGTAGATACGACAACCTTGTAAATACTTTGGTACCCGGCAATTTCGACTTACCGTGCATAGGTTTCAGTGTCGGTGTTTCAAGGCTCTTACCACTTCTCCTTAAAAGAACAAGAAGTTTCAACACCTTAAAGGTTTATGTGGCCTCTTCAGGGAGTGCTATGTTGGAGGAGAGGTTGGAGGTGTTAGCTTTGTTGTGGGACAACAACATTGCAAGTGAAACTTCTTATAAAAAAAGAGTGAATTTCAATGTTGCGATGGAAAAAGTTCTGAAGGAAGAAATTCCGTTTTTGGTTTTGCTGGGAGAGAATGAATTGAAGGATGGGAAGGTTAAAGTTTTTTATGGCGAAAAGAAGGAGAATAGTGAATTGATAAGAATTGATGAATTAATTGGTTTTATTGAACTTAACTCATTGAACTAAAAGTATTTTAAATGAATTGAACTAAAAGTATTTTAAATGAATAAATCATTTTAAATAATTAAATAAAATAATTAAAACCATTTATTCTTATTGTAATTATTTTTTATTCTTACTGGGATTTACAGTCTTTTTGACTGAGTAACCTTCATTTCTTTTAAAATTTTTTGTTTTTCTATTAGAAACTTCTTTATTCACTTTTGGCTGTGAATAATTCTTTTTTTCGATCTTTTTTGAAGAGGAAGGTTTTTTAAATGTTCTTTTGTCGGAAGTTCGTTTCTCAGGTCTGTCGGTTACGATCCTTTCTTTCTTGTTTAAAGTCTTTTTCTCAGTCCTTTTTTCAGTTTTTTTCTCGGAAGGTCTTTCTCGTTTATTTATTCCATCATCTCTTTTAGAAGATCTCTCAGTTCTCTCTTTCCTGTCAAAAGTCTTTTTCTCAGTTCTCTCTTTCTTGACAAAAGTCTTTTTTTCAGCCGGTCTTCTCTCAGCCATTTTTTTCTCAGCAAATTTTCTATCAAATCTTTTTTTTCCTTGCCTTTTAACCGGCTCTTCCATTAGTTCCTCTTCCATAGCTTCCACCTCTCTTCATTTTTGCTTCTCTCTTATTTTCTTTCTTCACTGGTCTCTCTTTATTGATAGCCAATATCCTTTCAGATTCATCTATATCTGCCTTGCTTCTAATGAAATCCTCTTCTCCTTCGATGCCTACTAAGCCTATCTGGTTTATTAATTTCTTTGCTGTTTGCTTCAATAAATTTTCGAATTCCTCGTCGGTTCCGTTTTCTGGTTTAAATACTTTATCCATTTTGCATGAAATGAATTTTTTTTATTATAGATGTGCTCGGGATCGAGCACATCTTTATATAAATTATCTTTTAATTAATAATTAATATTAATAATTATATATTATAATTCTCTTTTAATTAATATTAATAATTATATATTATAATTCTCTTATAATTAATTCCCTTTTAATAAATAATTAATAATTATATATTATAATTCTCTTATAATTAATACCCCATAAATGAATTTCTTATTTTTACCACTCTTCTTGTTAACACAGATCGACAACCACAGCTTAAAGCAGGCAGAGCAATTAACCCACCGATTGCATAAACTAACCTCCTACAAAACATTATACGATCTATTCAATGTGTTAGAAAACTCAAGCCCCTCTCAAGTAAGAAGGCAATGGCGTGTGATAATAGCCAAGAATAAGTTGTTCGACGGTACAAAACTTAACAAGGAGACACAAGTTTTGGTCTCTAACAGTTATGACTTCCTTACAAAGAATAAAAGTACTTATGATTTCCTATTAGAGAATCCTTATTACTTGACCAAATTAACTAAAGAAGGTAAATGGGGTTGGCTGTTTTATATTTTCCTGGCCATGTTTTTGGGAATTGTGATTGATTTCGGGGTTGTGGCTCATAGAATTGTTTGTTTTAAAAAAGTTAAAAAGGAAAGGAGAGTCGAACCCAAACTGAAGGAAATGAAAATTGTGAAGATTTTTCAACAAATAAAAGAGAAATTAAGAAAATAAATCATTGTTTTTATTCATTTATTTATTTAATTATTATTATTCATTTATTATTTAATTATTTATTATTTATTATTTAATTATTCATTTATTCAATCATTATTATTTAATTATAATTAAATAATAATAAAATAATAATAAAATAATAATAAAATTGATTAATAGGATATAGAGTGTGTACTCACAGAAAAAATCCCGGTTAATTGTTGGTGACTTGAATATAACCTTGTATTCTTATGGTCAATTGTAAGAGGGTTGTTCGAATCCCGAAAAGGGTGTTTTAATAAAAAAATATTTCAGTTTTCAATGCAAAATAGCAAAGTGATAGATAGAGAGATGGACAACAATCCATTTGAACATTACATCATTAAAGATTTCCTTAAGGAGGAAGACCTAAAAGACGTAACAGCCACCTTCAACCGCACAGCCTTCTTCTACAAATACAACGACCTGTACTCCTTCTACCAATCTGAAGAGACAAACAACCCAATCCTTTCTTGTTGTCTTGACAACCTCTTCTCTAATTTTACTACACTAAAGGATTGTTGGTACACCATGTTCTGTTCCTTTTACAAGGCCAATGATTATTTGTTGTGTCACGACGATTTAATAGGAAATAGAAAGTACGCCTTCGTTCTTTATTTAGAGGACTATGAGTCAGGGGAGTTGATTCTTTACAGTAAAGACTTCTTGGAGAAGAAGGTGATTAAACCGAGAAGGAATCTTTTGGTTGTTTTCAAGGTAAGCGAGGTTTCATTTCATGAAGTGTCGTTTTGCAAAGAGGATGGTAGGAAATCTTTTTCTGGGTGGTTGAATGACAAAAGTGTTATTAATGACAAGAATGCTAATAATGACAAGAGTGTTATTAATGACAAGAGTGTTATTAATGACAAGAGTGTTAATGACCTTGTTGGGGCTTTAGGACTGTTGGGGCCTTTAGATAAGGAATCCTCTTTAGACTTACATATAAAGAAATCCATAACTTTCTTCCCTGAAATGATTTATGATTATGAAATAATCACAGAAATATTAGACACCCCCTTTACAGATAGAAGGTTGTTAAGGTTGGTATTAAAGGACCCTTTAATTATTTGCATAAATAATTATAAATTATTATATTACAATTTCTATAAATTCAGGTCTTTTGATTACATTTTATTAAATGATAGATTAAATAATTCTTTTAAAA
This sequence comes from Tipula confusa, assembly GCA_963556175.1. Lineage (NCBI taxonomy): Eukaryota > Metazoa > Arthropoda > Insecta > Diptera > Tipulidae > Tipula > Tipula confusa. The sequence continues at coordinate 85,461 of CAUVYK010000393.1, read as the reverse complement.
AGAATTCTTTTGAATTGTTTTGTATTAAAGGAAGAGGGGATAGAGAGATTGTGTTGTTGAATAAGAAGGGGAAAGAAGTGAAGAGGATTAAGAGTTTTGATGGTGGATGGTTTGTTGATAGGAGTAAGTATAATTTCTTTGTTGAGAATGGAATAGGTGAATTCTTTTTAGCACATTTCATATATGAGTGTGTGTGAATTTAATTATTATTATTAATTAATTCAAATTAATAGCTTGAATTTAATAAATAACTCGAATTAATTTCTGAGAGTTCTATTCTCATTAAATAGAGAATAGAACTCTCTTAAATTATTAATAAAATAAAAATACTTTCCCATGCGCATAGAAAAGTGTTATTTCTGTTCCTGCAACATCTATCCAGGCCACGGCAGTGCTTTCTGTCGTAACGACGGCAAAGTCTTCAACTTCTGTCGCTCCAAATGCAAGAAACTCTTCGACAAGAAATACAATCCCCGTAAAACGAAATGGACAAAAACTTATCGGATGATCACAAAAAGAGAGCAACCAATATTTATAGAGAGCAAGATGAATGAACCGATAGTAGTTGAGAAAGAAATGATAGCTCAACTGGTTGATAATCTACCTGGTTGGATAAAAGAGAAGAAGTTGAGAGAGAATTATTTCATCAAGGATAGGGTGATGAGGATGAGAGAGAGGGAAAAGGAGAATGAGATGACAGTGATTGAGAAACAGAAACATCTTTTGGAGAAGAGGCCTAAGAAGGTTGTTAAGAGAGGAAAGATTGTTAAGGAAGAGAAGATTGAAGAATATGAATTAAATTAATTTATTTTTATTATTGTTCGACCATTTAAGAAGATTAGAACTTCCTTATTTAAGATGGTTATAATGATCCTTTCATCATATAAATTTCTCTCCATTCATGTAGGTTGATGGTTCATGCACCTTCAAGGGTATTTGTACAAGTACCTGTTCTTTATGCATTGAAGAATAAATATTGTTTTTAAATCCATTTCTGAGAAAATAGAATTCATGAGGAAGTAAACCGGGATGGAATCATTAATAAATGCATAAATAAAAGAATAAATGCATAAATAAAATAATAAATGCATAAATAAAATAATAAATGCATAAATAAAATAATAAATAAAATAATAAAATAATAAAATAAAATAATTAATGCATAAATAAAATAATAAATAAAACAAAAACAAAGCATAAAATGAAATATCCACTAACAACACTTTTAATTGCACAATCGATTTTTATAGCCTTTTGTTATAAAGAAACCTTTTATAACACTCTAACAAGGATAACATCCACAAAACATTTACACTTAATACACACCTTAATATTTATAGCCATCCAATCAACGATTGCAAAAAAGATAATTTATTTCTTTTTAAAAGAAATAAACAATGAAGAAATAACGAATGTTAACGAGAATCTACTTTACTATTTCACTGACATAATTTTAATAATTTCCATTTTCACTTCTTCGTTCTCGATCTCCAACATCCTTCAATTCTTTTTATTATTCATTTTAAAAATCTTCAGCTGGATTTACGAGATTCGATCTAAGTATTCCACCAACAACCCAGAAATCATTTTCGGAATTTTAATGTTTTTATTCTGTTTACCGAATATAATAATCACATTAATTCAATCAATTAAATATCCTTCGATTCAGATTTTGTTTTGTTACGAGTTCCTTGTTTTGTGTTATTCTATTTTAAGAAATGTTTTGACTATCATTTTGAATAAAATCGAGGTGGTTGATGAGAAAGAGGAATTATTTAAGTTGAGGTTTGGTTTCTTGATAGAGATTTTCTATCTTCTGGCCAAGTTGGTGACGATTCTCGGTTTCTTTGTTTATACAACAATTAAGTTGAGGGTCCCTTTTAATGTTATAAGGGAGTTTGTTAAGGGTGTCTCGATTCTTGTTTCTAAAATTAAAAGCTTTTACAAAGTGGTGACACTTTTTAAAATTATAAAGAAATGTAGGATTGTTACAGGCACTTGTCCTATTTGTAGGGATGAGATGGTTGATGGGAGAGAGATGTGGTGTGGTCATTCTTTTCATTCAGATTGTATAAAGACTTGGGCTATGAAACAAATGCATTGTCCTGTTTGTAGGAAGGAGATCATTTCTCAGAAATTGGGGATCTCGGCTCAAATAATTGAATAAAAAATATTTACCCCCTAAATGGATAATTGTGATTCTTCTGGTAGTTGTGGTGATAAATGTGTTGTAAATGATTGTTGTTGCAATTGTTGTGAAGATAGTTCTTCTAATGAAGTGGATGAATAAAATGGTTAATATTTTATGCAGTTTTTATTTTAGACGGTTTTCTATTTTATGCAGTTCATACATTTTATTCGGTTTTCTATTTTATGTAGTCTATGCAATCTAATGCAGTTCACACAATCTTATGCAGTTCATGCAATCTTATGCACCCAATAGTATAAAAATTTTATTTGCTTATTTTATGCATTTAGTAGTATAAAAATTTTATAATTTTATAAACTATATTAATAATTATATATTAATAATTATATTTTAATAATTAAATTTTAATAATTAAATGCATAAATTAAATGCATAAAATATTTTTCCCCTTAAAAATGAGAATCCAACCATCAGAGCTTCGCGAAAAAACAATCCAGGAACTAGAAATCCTCGTCAGCGAACACAAAGCTTCCCACCTCCGTCTACGTCAACAAAAAAGTAGCCAATCAGTAAAGCCTCATGAGATAAGAACAGTTAAAAGGACAATAGCCAGAATTAAAACAATTATCACCGAGAAAATTTATCAACAGAAATGGGAGGAACACAAAAATGATAAAAGGTTGCCAAAGGATTTGAGGCCAAGATTAACAAAGGCTAAGAGGAATGCTTTGACCGAGAGACAACTTAATAAGAATGTTCTTTCAGTTAATAACAGGAAAAGGAAGTATCCTAATGTTGTTTTTTCTTATAATGAGTAAATTCTTTTTTAATTCTTATTTATTTTAAATTATTCATTTATTTTAATTATTCATTTATTTTAATTATTCATTTATTTTAATTATTCATTTATTTTAATTATTAATTTATTTTAATTCACATTTATTTTAATTATTCATTTATTTTAATTATTCATTTATTTTAATTCACATTTATTTAATCATTAATTCATATAATAAAATAATTAAAAAATATTCCATGCATAGAAGAACAAAACAGTTTTCCGATAAGAAAATCCCTTTAGGCTCATTAATCCACACCTGCTCTACCGACCTGGTCATAAAGGTAACCAGTGAGAATATCCCATACCCAAACTCCCCCATAATGTATGAAGATAAGAAGATCGGTGCAATAGATGAAGTGTTAGGTAAAGTTGATGCAGTTTATGCAACCATTAAATTGGACAAAGTGTTTGACATAAAAAAGTATAAAAGTGGAAATGTATTTTATGCATTTGAGGATAAATTTATTAGCAAACATCGATTTTTAGGAAGAGAAGAAACAGAGAAAATGAAAGAAAAAAAAGATAAGAAAGTTGGATCAGATAGGAGAGAAGGATCAAATAAAAGAGTTGGATCAGATAGGAGAGAAGGATCAGACAAGAGAGAAGGATCAGTTAAGAGAGGTGACTTTACTAAGAGTTACAATAATAAAAGTAGTGGCTTTAATAAAAGAGACAGTAATCAACGAGACTCTTATAATAAAAGAGACAGTAATAAAAGTAGTGGCTTTAATCAACGAGAGGGTTACAATAAAAGAGAAAGTTATAATAAAAGAGAAACCCCATATCGCAAAGAAAACAAATTCAATAAGAAATAATTAAAAGATACTTTCTCTAATAAATCCCCCCTTTTTCCACTTATCATTTTATGCTGTTTCAAACCCTAAAGATTGGTATTTTTAATCGACCACGTAATATTTTAATCCAATTGGCAATTAAAAATATATAAATAAAAAACTGACTCCTTACAAATGAAAACCATCTTTCTCGTCATAGCAATTCTTGTAGCTTTAGCAGTGTTAGGAACTATTATTTGGTACATCAAGCATCAGTTCTTTACCAAGTCCACAGTCGGGGTGAAAACCACGTAAAATAAATGTAATTACCTTACACTTTTTTCTTGTTGTAACAGTCTCTCATGACAGTCTCTCATCTACAGTCTCATTTAACACTCTGTAATATTGATTAAACCATCTCTAATTTAAATACTCTGTTAACATAAAAAGAGTAATCATCCTCAACAACCCTCACTTTATACTTCTTATACATCTCTAATTCCTCTTCAACCTGCAGTTCTATATCATAGCCTTCCACCAATACGACCCCTTTAATAAACATCACAACATTAAAGATGTTATTTTCTTTTAGGTTTAAATAGAACTTTAATAATTCTATTTCCCTGGAAACGATCTTAGAGCTTCTATAATTTAAATTCAATTTTCTGCAATGATCCCTTAACAAGTTAAAGTCGTAAGGAGGAGTTTTGTCTAAAAGGATGGAATCAAGTATTCTATGCACGATACAATCGGCGTACCTTCTTATAGGAGAAGTGAAGTGAGTGTACTTATCCATTGATAATCCGAAGTGGAAGGAATTGTAGTCTAAAGAACAGAAATATTCCGCCTCTTTCATATTTCTTGTTAAAACTTTCTTGTTAATTAAAAAGTTTAAATTGATATCTTGATTGGTGCTTATCTCACTGTTAGTACTACACTGGTTAAAACCCTCTTTAATGTTACTACCTGGGTTAGTATCATCGCCTGGGTTAATACCAATCTCAGTGTTAATACCAATCTCAGTGTTAGTACTAATCTCAGTGTTAGTACTCTCGGTGGGGTTAAAGAATCCCTCGTGTCTCCTTAAAAGGCTAATTTTCTCCGATATTGTTTCTGCTACACATTGATTAGTCAATAACATGAACTCCTCCACCAGATAATTAGCATCTATTGCTTCCTTTACAGTTAAATTAATACTCCCTTTCTCCAACCTCTTTTTTCTTAAATGAAGAGCTAATCCGTTCAAAGTTTTTAACTCCTCGTAATAATCGAGCATTTCGTGGCTAGGTGTCTTTTTGGGGCCTTTACAGGATAAGGTGGTTGGATAAACACATTTATCAGGGCACTTGGCATGTAACACGCTATCAGCTTCTTTATATTCGAAGGAATAAGTATTCTTTATAAGACATTTAATGAATTCATACCCTATACATTCATTCTCTTTAAATATCAATTTACAGGTGAATGATAATCTCTCTTCTCCTTTGTCAAGGCTCAGAAGCTTTGTGATGTTTAACATTTCTATTCTGAAGTACTCCAAATAAAAGGTATTACTCCTTTCTAAGGCCACTCTGTCTAAGTAGGTACCTTCTTTTAACAGGGCTGTGACATCTGAGATGTGAACATAAATGTCTGTGGTGACTCCCATTTCTACATGAAATGCGTCGTCTATGTCGGTACAATTAGGGGGGTCTATGTTAAACACCTTTTTATCTGTTAAGTCAATTCTTTCATTTTTAATTTTCAGAAAATCTATTTTATAATTTTCTAAAATTAAATTATTTAATTTATTATCACTCATAATTTTATTCTTGTACTTATAAATATTATTGCAATTGTCTTTGTTAATATCTTTGTTAACATTGTTAAGATCCTTGTCAAAATTCTTTTCTATTAATTTAATTATTTTAGTTTTAATTTTATTGTCAATCTCCTTTAAATAAACCTCTAGGTCGTAAACTTGGATGTTTACGTTGTTTCTTATTAAAATTGCGTTAATTTCTGTTTCCTTTGTGTTGTATTCTCCTATGACTCTAACAAATTTGGCTGTAGGAAGTAATTCTTTAGAATTATAAATTAATATTTCTATTAATTTATTGTCTATTAACACACTCAATTGTAACATATTGTCTTGTAACATACTCTCCTTTAATAAGGCAAACTCAAATCTATTGTCACAAACCTTTAATATTATTCCCTCTTCAACTTTCTTATAAAAGATGCCCACACTTCTAAAAACTTTGCTTCTAATAATTTTCCTACTTTGTGGGTTCACTACATCGCCATGTAAAAAGCCTTCGACCTCCATATTCTCTTTTTTGTTCTCAATTAAAATGAACTTCTCCCTCTTTTCGATGAAACAACTCCTCTGATTTCGTTGTAGAAATAATTCTGTTGAAACGGTTTGGTTAAAAGGATAAAGTTGCTTTCCTCTCTATGCTTCTTGTAAAAGTCGATTGCTTCTAACGGCTGTAGGTTGTCGAAAAATATGAACTTGTTTCTGATCAAAGGAATGATTCTGTTGTAAGAGAAGGAATCACTTTTTAGGGCCGTAATAGTGGAGTAGGTTAAGATGGTGTTGGGGTGGTTAGAATAGTTGGGTCTTCTGATATTGTGCCGGGGGTAAGGATGTAGAAGGTGCCGGTGGTGAAAACGGGGTTGTTACAACATTGGAATCCGCATGGCGGATTTGTTTGGAAAAATGGTGTCTTGTTTCTTTTTAGCATAAAGTTTGTCTTTTTTTTATTTTATTTGTGTTCCAATCCTTGTTTTTTCGGGCTTGTAATTGTATTGTTTCTTTCTAGCATAAGGTTTGTCTTTTATTATTTTATCTGTGTTCCAATACTTGTTATTTTGTGTAATATATTAATATAATGTGTTTTTTTTGGTGGCCAAGTTTGAATCTCGAACAATGATTATTTTGTTCTATATCCAATACGTTTGGTCTTTATTATCCTAAACTAGAAATGAATCTCCAAAAAAATAATTGGCATTTAGACGGCGTTTTCAAGAAAATGTTACATGTGTCAATACGATTTTTTTAATTCATATCACAAATAATTATATTTCAATATTTCTGGAATCTGGAACTAAAATATTATTCCACAGTTGTTAATGGGCATAGATATTTGATTAAGTGATGTATTAGTTTAAATGCTTTTTGGTAATGAAAAATATTTCTACAAGAAAAATAGGATGCATCTGTGAACTTTTGTTAAGTTTGATTATTCCTTGTTTGATTTTTGGTAGATAGTTGTGTTTTATTTTTATTCAGGAATCAATAGATTATGTGTTGATAGAATGTCTTGAAAGTGGAAATACAATCATAAAAGGTTTTTGGATAGGTACTAGAAGATATTGGATATCCATTTTCTAAATTAAAGGACGTTAAGAAGTTCGTTGATCCTGGCATTAGGGTTAATACGCACCAATCGAAACTTGGTGCTGTCTTTTTATGGTGCGATATTTATTATAAACAAGGAAAATTTAGCGAGATATAAGTTATACTCACGATTTTCTAAAAGCCAAGGCGTTCAATTTCATTTGAAATAAAATCTAGGAAATTACAAATCGATTTAAAATAATTGTCATCGAAAAATTACTGTCAAGAACAAATATGTTGTAATTGTTGTATTAATTGATCATTATTTTGAAGATATAATCATACCTCGTTTTGGAGGCACCGCACTTCGATTGAAAACCTCGAATTGGCGCACAGTTTCATTCGAAATCAGGTTTTTTCTCGTATTAAGTATGACTGACTAAATATTTTTTGTATATATTAACCTCTTTTTGTGCACTTTTAAAAGTTTTATTTATTTTACAACTATGAGAAAATTGTCTAAAGAAGAGATGAAGAAGTTGATTGCTGTAGGAATGGTTTATCTGGACGAAAACTTCTTAAAAGTGCAAAATAAATAAGAGAGAAGTTCAAGATCAAATCAATGTCTTGAAAAAGCTTCACATATTTTAAGGTACGGGTTGCTTAAAATAGAGATCAATATCAAAGAATTAGATAATCAAGTGTTTGTCATTTATAGTTTGCGAGCAAATCATATACTATTGATATGGTACTGTTATTAAGATGATTGTCTTGAAGATTGTAAAAAAACCAAACCTGTGTAATTTTAAAGCATCTAGTTGATGGCTATCAAATTATAGAAGAACATGCTTTGACTTAGAGGGAATCAACAGAGTGGAAAGGTATAACGTGAAATTTATAAAAACGATTGAAGAATTTGGTTTTCACAACGTATTTTTTTGCGAGAAACCTGCACTATACGAAAACATTCTGTCCTTAAAAACTACAAAAATTTTTAATGACAATAGTAAGGATCTTAATGGAATATATAACAACAATGTTTAAATGTACTATGCTAAGAGAAACTACAAACTCGTTGATTATAAAACTCTTAAAATACAAAGCCAATGAAGGGAATTAAGTCGATGTTGAATATTCAAATTCCTTGCAAGCGCGAATGCCAACATCATTATATAAAGTTTTCTAAAAAATTGGAATGAAAGGAGCGAGGGTTCTTCTTAGAAAAGTGGAACTGTTGTATTTACCAAAGCATACATCGTTGATACTGCAATATTGGATATATAAATAATCAAGTCGTTAAGTGTTAATGCTTTGATATATTCATGTTACTGCAGAAAAAGGCTAGCTTAATATCTATGATCCTCTAATATCAATGATGTGAATATTATTCTTTTCATAGTTTGATATGCTATTGAACATGAAACAATTATTAATTGTTTCACAAAAGATGTGATTGACCCACCTGTTATAGAAAAATAGTGGAAAATCTTAGACATTTTAATAGCAAAAGCAATTATGGATGTTTGCTATGAAGAAGTTGATAAAAGGAATGGGGATATAGAAACGAAAAAAAAAGAAGAATTTTATAAAAACAGCTCTATCCTTTTTATACTTTGTTCGAACAATCTTCGTCCAAAATAAATCCCCTCTTCTCGAAATTTCAATAATCAATTAACAGAAATGAACTTATTAGCCTGAAAGTAAAGGATCTTAGAAAAATAAAGTTGATCTTTAATAATTTTTTAATGAGTTTAATGTCAAAATGTTTAATTATCATAGCTTTGATACAGGAAATAATGTGTTGATTCGTTATTGTACAATTGGAGGTTTATAATATGTTTTAAGTTAAACTTTTGAAGAAACCTTGTCCCAAAATAAAGGTCGGACTGTAGATTCCATCTTGTCAAAACTGAGCTTGTTAATAGAATTATACCCGAATATATTTCTAAATACGGCAATAGTATCCAACAAGAAGGCATCTTGCCTTGTTTTTAAGAACATAATATTATATAATCAAGAAAATTAGTAGATAAATACAGTATATCATAATTGGAATGAGTATCTTCTCTTCATTTGTAGATTTGGCTTATATATATTTTACAACCCATTTTTATAAAAAAAGGATACGATCTATAATATTTTCTTTCGAAAGTATAATTTTAGTACTGGTCGATATTATTGGCCCAAATTCCAAAAAGAAAGGACATAAAAATAGACCTTTTTAAATTACAATTTAGAAACAAACAATATTATATAAAACCTTTAATTCTTCTTGTTTATATGAATTAACCTGCCATTCCTTTGAAATGCTTCTCAATATAATTTGCTGTAATATTATCCGTGATTTTAATTAAATTCACCAAATATTTTGACTTATTTTATTGAGGTGTTTTATTGACTTTTTTGTTGTTTTAACGCATCCTCGTATACGTAATGAGATTTATTTTTTTACTTGATATCACATAATCAATACAAAATAATAATAACCACACTTTTCCGAAACTATTTCATTGATTGGAATTTCGACGCTTCTATTATTCCATTTATCCTTGAAATTTTCCTAATAATTACGTTTAGTTTTCGATGTTGTTTGTCTATAGACATTGTATACACAAATATTACGGGAAATATGTCAATTTTTTTCGAACTTGATCTTGATACAAATCATTAATTAATGTTTCAAATTTACAAACATCACTTTTGAATTTTAGTCTTAAATGAATAAATAATTTACAGGTCATGGAGGTGTATAATGAAGGCGCCAGAAAACGTTAATTCTGTATGTGATCGATTATCAACCATATACCCACTTAAATTGTTAGGCAAAATAAGAATTTTCCTTCTTTTATTAGCCAACTCACCACTTAAGAAAATTATCATTAAAAGTTCTTGGTTAACATGAAAGATTTTATCGATCATATATGTTTTATTAATGTGTTACAAATCAGAATTTTTAGATTTTTCGATTAATAGTGACTTTAGCCTCTATCTCAACGAATTACATTCTAGCGATAAATTTGCTCGAGTCTTGTTTTTTTTTGAAGTCAGTCTTTTTATCAATGACAAGATATTTTGGTAATATCCTAGTTTTGGGGGAACAAGTTCGATCCCAGGTTTATTAAAATATTCTTTATATTTCGATTCTTTAAAAAATCATGAACATTTTTGAACTTGCCGAAAAAACATCTAATGACGAAAAATCATTTGAATTTGCCGTTGAGTTGGGGCTAATCAATATAGAATCGAAAAAATGTGTAAAGTGTGGCACAGATATGATAATAGAGCGAGGAAAACAACGCCATAATGTTAATGGTAGATGGCGTTGCATTAAAAGACAATGCAGGAGCAGCCTTTCTCTTTTTCAAGGCACAATCTTTAACGGTATTCACATTACAATCACTGCCCTAATAAGATTAATTTATTTTTTTAGCATGAATTTTAAAGTCAGTTGTGCTTTTTTTCATTGTGGTATAAATAAAAATACTGCGGTTTTTTGGTTTAAAATTTTTAGAAGAATCTGTAATTCATACCAAATAAGCTTAACATCGTTTAAGATAGGTGGTGAGGGATATACTGTTGAAATCGATGAAACATATGTTTGTAAACGGAAATACAATGTCGGTCGCGTTCTACACAAACAATCAGTTTGGCTAGTTGGAGGCATTTGTAGAGAGGATGGAAGAATTTTTTTAAAATGTGTGAAAAAAAGAAATGCAGAAACATTAACAGGAATTATTATTAATTGTGTTGAACCAGGAACCAAAATTATAACAGATTGCTGGAGAGGTTATTTAAAATTAGAAGATAATGGCTTTTTCCATGCAACAGTTAATCACAAATATAATTTCATTTCACCAGAAGACCCCAGCATACATACGCAAAGGATTGAAAGATTATGGAGAAGTATAAAGACTTTCATACCAAAAAATATAAGGAAAGAATTTCTTGAATTTTATGCTGATACATATATTGTTAATAGGTTAATTAACAACGACGGAAAGGCAAAAAGATTTTATAGTTTTGTAGAAATTATTAAACTTTATTATTCTTAATTTTTTTAAAAAAATATTTTAACAAACCTGGGATCGAACTTGTTCCCCCAAAACTAGGATATTACCGATATTTTGTATGTTCTATAAAATATAATCCAGTATCGCTCGTATTAAAATTTCTTCATTCTTTTAATTTGTTCTTAAATACTTTATTACATCGATTGATTTTTATAAATAATCGCTTTCAGATTCTTTATTTAAAGCCATATAATTAAGATGTTTTCGTCTTATAAAATTTTTAACATGGTGTGTTGCTATTTCAATATAATTATTATCGTTGCAATTGCAATATACGCCTTCTAACACCACTGAAAACGGGAATGTTTTTTGCACGGAGCTTTTTAAATCTTTCGAGTACATAATTACCAAGTCAATTTTATATCGTTTATATTTGTCAAATTGTCTCTTAATATTATATATTTGTCATTCAGGTCAAGACATATAGAAACTTCCATGTTTTCTATCGACCATTTAACGTAGATTCCATAATGTTTACACATTTCATTGTCTATGACCTACTGTAATATCTTTTTTTTTAATTTAAATGGCTATTTGTCTTTTTAAAAAATATTGTATTTTAACTTTTTTAGACATTTGACATTTTGGGTCATAAATTTTTATAACATTTATGTTTATTTTTTTGAAAAGTTTTATCTAATCAATGTATTTTATTGAGTTTTTTAAAAACTGAGTCATAAAATAAAAAAATCATTGAATAATGGGGTAGGTGAACTCCAAAAAACATTTGTTTGCCATAAATTTTGTGTTGAGTGAATGTAAAGTACAGGTATTAATGAAATTATTTTGATTGCTGACGAGAAATCGGCATTATAATACAAGCAATGCCAAAAAATAATAAAAATCAACCATCTCTACTGCTAGAAATTTCGAACTTTGCTGTACTTCGAATATCTCTGATTGTTAATTGAATTCGGTTTTAGAGGATGTGAGGCTGCTCCAATAATAAACATAAACGACTTGGTGCATTAAAAATGTTAAGAGGAGGTTATAAAACTTTAAATGTAATTGTTTATGATATATTGATGTTACTGATTGTCGATGTAAATATTATGTGTTCAAACCAGATATAATTTTTAGAAAATGTCAATCATAAACTCATTATCAAATCAATCATACGAAAGACATCTGGTCAAAAGAGCCACAAGAATGAAATACCGATAAATGTTTTTAGTTTTGATCAATAAGACCAGTAACCTATAAAGGTTAAATTATTTATTTTTGCCCAGATTATAAACTTAGTTTTTACTGTTTGATTTAATCTAAAAGTATTTAATTTTCCCATCTTGTGAATATGAAAGGCTTGTTTATAAATAAAATATATTACAATTATGGTTCTAAGGGTGTATTTTATAGGAAAGATGATAGAATGTTCATCTACTTATAATCTTATTGCTTGTTAATAAAATCTGTTATTCAAAAAATAATCACAGTTATTAAATGGTCTATTATTTGTTAAGTGACAATATTTAAAAACCAGAGAGAACTTAGTAATATTCAACTGATAAAATAGAATTATCAAATTTTAATATGTGTTATTGTTTTGAATTGTATGTTATTATTTTAAATTGATTTAAAAACGATGTTTATTTACCAATATCTAAGATTTTTTAAATCTTTTAATTTGACTTTCAATACAAGTTTTGAAAAATAAAATATTTGGGCTATAAAAACTAAGAGACAAATAAAATAAATTTTAAAAATGCTTGTTTTCTACATTAAGAAATATAAACTCGTTTGATATCCTACCTTCTTATATTTACCATTATGTCAGACTAAAATGATGTTTAGAATATAAATTCATTTGCTCAATCTTTTGATATCAAATATGATTTCAATCTGATTTATAATTAAGGAGATACCAGCAACATTCAATCATTACTTTAGAATGTACACATCAATTATCAGGAGAGATAAATAATTGGTAGTTGATGGATGTCAATCATTAATCTTTATTACTGGCTACTAAAAGTATAAATATACTTTGAAATTGAGGTACATGAAGCCAATTTTGATGATAGTTATAATAGCTGTGGTTTGTTTTTTGCTTATAGCATTGTTATTGTACTTCTTTAGAGGTGGGGTGTTTGTTACATCTGGTACGAGTGATAAACCCGTATCGTCAACTGAAAAGACCGAGTCATGATAAACTAGAAAAAAAGATTTTATTCTTAAACTTAAACAGTTATAGAAATAAAAAAGGTAAATAAAGTATAATACTAAATATTCATTCTTTTAATAGATTATAAAACCGTGATGCTTAACTTCTAGGTTCTTTGAATAGGGTTATTTTTTAGATATTATTTACTCTGAAAGGATTAGAGTTTTCTGTGAATAGATTAACCCTTTAATCTCCAAATTCTTAAATTTCTTCACTGTTTGATGTTCAATAAAGGAATACGCTCTTAAACGGATAATTCAACATCATTATTTTCTTATACAACCCATTAAACACAGCAACCCAAAGAATATCACATGATAATGAAAATTTAACATCAAGGACAAAAAACGAAACTGCTTTATAATTATTAACAAAAAGGTTACTGTTGGATAACAGAATTGTAGTCTCCAAATATTTTATTGTTTTGATGGTATTTAAATGTAAATTTTTTGAATATACCAATATTTTATGGCAATTTTACTTTCACTAAAGGCACTACAACGTTCTTTACTTATTAGTTATCTTAACTCATTAGTTATCTTTACTCAGTAATTATCTTTACTCAGTAATTATACAACCAGAATAACTATAAAAGGCTGTAGTGGTTGTAAAATACACCTATGAACCTGACAGCGAGGTCTGTATATCAAGTATACCCTATATATAATATACTGCACATTATCTGGCCATTTTCTGCCGAAGTATGATTTGAAGGGTCACTTATTACCAATAAAATTAATTCATAGACCTGTCATTTAAACATACATTTCAAAGAAAATACTGGCTCTAAACATAAAATATAGTCCCCGAACTCTAGAAAACAAAATTAATCTAGGGTTTTCTAAAACACATTTCATCCCGTACTTGTCAACATTAGAGGATTGATACTAATCTAAGTATTTATTGATTTATAACCTGATAATACAAAATAAATGTATTGTAACGAGTAAGATATTGTGAGAAAGTACTCATGTACAATAAAAGAGAGATTATTGAAAGGACAACGAAGCAATATTCAATTTTAATTTGTGACATAAAGCTTTGTTCAATAACAACCCACATTACTACCAATTTATTCACACACATCATTATTAATCACCTTTATTATAGGAAGGATTCATTTATCGAAAAACACGCAATAATCACTTATTAGTTTAGTGTTATTTTTATTCTACCATTCTTTTAAAATGACGTAACATGTTATTTTATCAATATTTATGCCCTGTGACTTCAAAAAATATAGTAAATTCGGTTATGTGATTCCAAACAAACATTAAATTAGTCTGTTTTGAAACTGAAACAGATATTATAATTCATAAAAGATGTTCTACAACTCTATCTGTTACACAATTATCCATAAAGCCCAAAGCTCTTTAAAGTTATAAATGTTATAATATGTCGTCATTCACTTGCATGATGGTTTAATTAATAATTAATATATAACATCCCCCCCTCGAGACGGAGTCTAAACTTTGTCAATACCAACACCCTTCAAATCATGGTGTCTTTTCTTTACGAACTTTCCATCACTTTTCTTTACTAGGTATGAATCATTCCCGCATTTGTTTATAACAACCCCATTGTCGAGGAATCTCCCAGCTTTTGTTTTAGATACTCCTTTCATATTCTCATGCTTCGTAATCTTTACTTGTTGGTTTTCATCGAACTCTTCTCTCCAATTTCGCTTAAATCTCTTGTTATATTTTCCCGATTGGCTATTTTCAAGTCTCGCTATTCCAGACAAGTCCTCAATTGCTTCGAGTGGTGTACACCGTATTGCAGAATGATATGTCACATTATATACTTCTTCAATTCTTTGGATTCTTTCATTTAGTTCTCCTTTTTGGATTTTTGATAATCCTTCCCTCAATGTTCTGATAACTCTTTCAATTCTTCCATTGCTTCTATGTGATTCTACACTTATTTTCCTATGGCTTATTCCTTCTTTCCTACATATATCCTTTATGATTTCATTGTCAAACTCTTTCCCATTATCACTTACCAATTCCACAGGTTTTCCACATAATACGACGAAATCTTTTATTTTTTTGCTTACTTCCTCTGCCGACTTTGTTTTGCACTGCCACATCCTACAATATCTGGTAAAATAATCAATCATTATAAATACATACACATTTTCCGTTTCTATTTTAACAATATCCATTGCTACTTTCTCTAAATATTTCGACGTAGTAACGAACTCCACTCCACCTAACTGCTTTCTATTGTTATTAATACATGTTTCACAGTTTTTCACAACATTTTGAATCGTTGCTTTAACTCCCGGCCAGTAATAATTTTTCCTTATTTCGTACCACACTGCCTCGCATCCTCTATGCAGTAATTTTTCATGTGTATCAATCACCATTTTTTTTCTTAGATTTATTTCAGGTATTTCTCGCATTATACCACTGTCAAACTTCCAATATTCTATACCTTCAACATTTATAACATGTTTCTTATATTTTGCCTCAATGATAACTCTACCTTTCTCGTTAACAGGCGTTTTTACTTCAAGTTCTTTTTTTCGATCTTCTTCATACAATCTGCTTAGTGCATCAGGTGCCACTAGCTCTATCCCTTTCTTATACTCAATAGTGAAATCGTACATTTGAATTTTTTCGATCCATCTATTAATTCTATTATTTCCAAATTCGGGTTTCTTTCTTATATTCTCTAATGCTTTATGATCTGTTATAAGGTGAAATTTTCTACCTGCCAATTCATATTTGAATTTATCTATTCCCCACATTACCCCAAGCATTTCCTTTTCAGTAATACCATATCTTTCTTCCGTGGGTGTCAATTTCTTAGACGCCCATTGTACCGGAACTAATTTTCCATTCTTATTCATCTGTAATAATACCGCCCCAAGTCCAGTATTACTTGCATCTGTTTTTAGTGTAAAGTGTTTTTCAAATTCCGGCAATTTTAGGTTTCCCGCTTCTCTCAGCGCTTTTTTAATCCATAAATAGCTTTGTTCGTTTTCTTCGTTCCATTCCCACTGTTTATCACCCTTCAGTCCTTTATATAATCCATTTGTTATTTCTGCATATTTTTCTATAAATTCTCTAAACCATCCTACGAGCCCTAAAAACCTTCTCAGCTCAGCGACACACCTTGGTCGCGGAAACTCCATTGCTTCGTTCCTTTTTATTTCCATTGGAATCTTTTCTTTCCCATTCACTGTCACCCCTAATAGCTTTACTTCTTGTTGCGCGAACTGCATCTTTTTTACATTTATTTTTAATTTATTTTCTTTTAGCTTCTTCATCACCTTTCTAACCAAAGCGTCATGTATTTCTATTGTTTGCGCATGTATAATTATGTCGTCTAGATATACCTCCACCCCATTTCCTATTAAATCTTTCAAAACTTTGTTCATTACTCGCTGAAATATCATTGGTGCATTTTTATATCCCATAACCATTCCATTCCATTCATATACACCATCTTCAAACTCAAATGCAGTTTTGTGTTTATGATCCTCAAATATTTCAATTTGGTAATATCCCTCTTTTAAATCTAACACTGTTATGTGGTTTGACCCTGATGTTGATTGGACTATCCTTCGCATATCTGGCAGCGTATATGAATCCTTTTCTGCCAAATCATTCAACGCCATCAGATTACAAACTAAACGAACATCGCCATTAGGTTTTTCGATCGCTCTAATTGGATTTCTCCATTGTGATTCCGACCTTCTTATTATTTTCCTTTGTTCGAGCTCTTTCAAATAATCTCTAAGTTTTTTTCGCAAACTTTGGGGTACAATTTGTCCTCTTTTGATTACCTTTTCCCCTTCTTTAGTGTCTATCCGGCACTTTTCTACATTACAAAATTCAACCACACCACACTTTTTGGCATTCATAAAGACTTCTTCGAACTCTTCCGCTAGTAACTCCGCCGTGAGTTTTCTCCTTTTAACTCCATCAGTTATTTTATTAGAGTTATTAAACATATAAGAGGAATTAGTTTTATTTATTTCCTCTTCATCATTTCCTTTTTCTTCCTTTCTCTTCATTCGGCATCCAATTGCAATATGTCCACCTTCTCCACATTTAAAACAATTCATTGGTTTAATCACTCCTCTTTCTTCTCGAATCCTGTAATCTCTCCTCGGATGTAATCTTCGTTCCGGCTTAACATCTCTTTCCTCTTTTAGAAATTTTAATCTTTTCCCTACTTCCTCTTCGATCTTCTTCCGGATCTCTATTTCTTTCCTCATCTCCTCTTCAATTCTTTCCCTCATTTTTTCTTCTTCATTGAACCTTTTAAGCAATAACGTCCTCATTTCAGACCAACTACTCGGTCTATTTACCAATTCAAGGTACCATTGTAGTCCTTCTTCCCCCATTTCTTTGATCGCGAACATTTGCATGTCCTCTTCATCTGATATCCTGTTGATTCGCATCTTCAGCTCCAGGATATCAACGCGTCTAACACCTTTCCTGGTGTCTGTAACTTCACTTGTTGTTACTTCTTGTTTCTGAGCAGCTCCCATGTCGTCATTCACTTGCATGATGGTTTAATTAATAATTAATATATAACATAATATGAGAATTATTACTATTTTTCCTTTTAAATAATATTAAAAAGTAATTCTTTTTATCCATATGTCTTTACAGAGGTACTTAGAAAGTATCATAAAATGAGTTTTGATGCTTGTTACTTATAAAATCATGATGTCATTGATATGATCTCCCATTGACACAAAAGATAAATACAGGATACCTGTAACAGTGGAAAGCAGGTCAATGTTATGGGTTGATGTACCCATATACAACATTTCTAATACAAAGCTAATGTTGTTATTGTTTAACAAAGCTTTTGCAATCTTATTATTTAAGTACAATGGCACAATATCTATAATCGAATCAACCAGTCTTATGACGCTTTTTAAATCATAGATAACGACCAATTACAATACAACAGAATCTTCCACTCACCGCTAACTGTTTCACCC
>CAUVYK010000393.1:20244-66979 GCA_963556175.1 Tipula confusa | reverse complement strand
ATGGGTCAAACACCGGGGACATGGGAGGAAATGAGAAACACTCTAGCTTATATGTGGGATGAATTTGAAGAAGAAAACAGAGAAATTAAAAGAAGGAAGGAGATGGAAGAAATCATTGACAAAAGAATCAAACAGATTGTAAAAGGAAGGAACGAGAAAAGACCTTTTATTAACGAAACAAGGAAGAAGAGTTACAGTAAAGAAGTAATTAAATGTTTTAAATGTGGTGAAGAAGGACATTTCCAGGTTGGGTGTGGAAAATTAAAAGAGAACAACAATAATAAAAATGATTCTCTGTATGTGTCTAGTACTGATTTTAAAAATAAACGCGTAAAATTAAGTATCGATGATCTTATCATTGAATATCCAGATGTTTTTGATTTAAATAACGAATCAAAAATAAAATTTTGTCCTGTAGATAAATGTTTTATCTATACAATACCAGGAAAAATTGTAGTGAAAAAAGGGTCTAGGGTTCCGCAAATGTTAAAGAAAAGGACTTGTGAGAAATTAGATGAACTAGAAAAACGAGGAATTATAAGAAAATCGACGTCACAATGGCGTAACCCAATAAGAGCAATCGAAAAACCCAATGGGGACATAAGAATAGTAAGTAATTTGATGGCCTTAAATGATTTGGCAGAGAAAGACTCGTATAGTATTCCTGACATGAAAACGATTATAAATGCGACACAAGGATCAAAATACCTAACAATATTAGATCTTAAAGACGGCTATTTTCAGATTGAAATTTTTGAGGAGCATAGACACAAAACAGCATTTGAATTTGAAGGAAATGTCTTCGAATGGAATGGAATGGTTCAAGGTCATAAAAATGCCCCAATGATTTTTCAAAGAATTATTAACAAAATTTTAGAAGACCTGATAGGCAAGGGGGTGGAAGTGTATATGGATGACATAATTATTCACGCAAAGACAATAAGAGAGCATGACGAAATAATAAGAAATGTAGTTAAAAGGCTAAATATCAATAATTTAAAAATTAACGTTAAGAAAATTCAATTTGGACTCCCTGAAGTAAAACTTTTAGGATTAAAAGTAAATGGAGTAGATAGGAAACCATCGGAAGAAAAGAAGAATGAAACTTTAGAATTTCCGCAACCAAACAGTATCACTGAACTTAGAAGATTCTTGGGATTGGCTGGTTGGTTTAGAGAATTCTTGGAGGGATACTCAGATACATCGAAATGCTTATATGAATCACTAAGCACGAAGAAATTCATATGGACAAGAGAAATGAATAGTTCCTTTTTGGAAATAAAGAAAGGATTGAGTGGAATGAAAGCTCTAAAGCTGCCTGATTATGAAAAGAAATTTATATTAAAAACAGACGCAAGTAACACAGGCTTAGGTGCTGTATTACTACAGGAAGATTTTAGTAAAAATCTAAGACCAATTCAATGAGCCTAAAAAAAACTTACTCCTACGGAACAAAGATATGGAATAACTGAAAAGGAAATGTTAGCAATTAAATGGGCGCTTGAAAAATTCCAGTATGAACTCAAAGGAAAAAAATTTCATTTGATTACGGACCACAAAGCATTGGAAGAAATAAGGAATAAACCCGAATTCGGTAACAATAGAATTAATAGATGGATTGAAACAATCCAAGAGTTTGATTTCACAATCGAATATAAAAAAGGGAAAGAACTAGTAGTGCCAGATGCTTTAAGTAGAATATACGAAAATAGTGATTTAAAGGAAGAAAAGGACAACGAAAGAGGAAAAAATTTAAAAATAGGAAAGTGGAATAAACACGTACTCCAGCATGATGGAGAAAGCTTCTGGAGATTTGACACGGGAATTATCAGGAAAATACCAATTGTAGAAAGAAGAAAGCAAATAGTACTTGAAGCACATAATAATTCAATGCATAAAGGAGTTGAATCAGTTTATTATGATTTGAAGAAAGATTGGTATTGGCCAGGTATCAAAGAAACAATTAAAAATATTATTAAAACATGTGAAATATGCTCGATAAATAACAGAAAAAAGGAAGGGTGCGAATTTATCGGAACTACGAGAGCGTTGCAGAAGGTTGCTTTAGATCTAGTTAAACTCGAAGAGGAAAATAAATTTGTGCTTGTGATCATCGACTATTTTTCTAGGTACGTTTCATTCAAAATCTTAGAAAATAAAAATGCTACGAACATATTAAGTGCAATAAATGAGTTTATTTATACGATTGGAAAACCGGAAGAAATTATCACAGACAATGGGAAGGAATTCTGTAACGTTTACTTTGCAAAAATGTGCTCTTTGAATAATATACTTCACAATAAGGTGTCCTTAGAGGCTCACTCAAGTAATGGGAGAGTTGAGAGAGTCATAAGAACTCTAAGAGAATGCTTAGCAAAAACACGAAGCGGAAAATTAGAAGAACGAATGGAAAAGATTACTAGGGAATATAACAATAGTTATCATACTGCTATAAAATGCACTCCTATAGAAGCATTAGATGATGCTTCAGGGATGGCTGCTTTAGAAAATAGTAAATTTGGTAAATATTCGAAAAGATTTAAGTCTTACAAAACAGAAAAATTTACACCGGGTCAAGAAATAAGAGTAGCTAAAAGAGAAAATTTGAAAAATGAAAAGAAATCTAAAAGTGGAAGATTTACAGAGTTTGGCACAATAATGATGGAATGTGAAAATAATTCATATATTGTGAGAAAAGCTGATAATAAAATCGTAAAAAAGAAGCATAATGATCTAAAAGGATATTGCTAATACCAAAGAGTTGTTGTATGAGACTCCGTCTTGTGGCGGGGATGTTATATATTGAATAAATATTAGCCCATGGTAGAAACAACTAACAACATAAAATAATAAAATAAATGAATAAAATAAAATAATAAAATCAATGAATAAAATAAATGAATAAAATAATAAAATCAATGAATAAAATAATAAAATAATTCCAATTTATGCTAAGTGCAATTTTCAGTCTCATTTCAAACAAACGAAAGAAAAGTGTTTTCAACCCACAAGACCTACAATTCTACACAGAGAGTAATTGGAACTACATGGAAGACCACCTTAACACCATCTGCACCACCAAAGACCCAGTCTTCATAGCCAAGCTAATCAATGCCTTGAAACTTACCACCCAAACAACCATGCAAAGAGTGATGCACCTTTTAAGGTTAAGCAATGAAAATATCTTTGATACTTTAACAGAAGAGGAATTAAAAGTATTTTACACCGAATTAAATCAATATAAAACAGAGAAGAGAATAATGAAATATGAGGGAGTGATTGTTGAATGTGATAATGAATTTGAAAGGAGGTTCCTTTTTGAAGCTAAGAAGTTTGATGGTCAAATAGAAATTGATGAATTTTACAGAGAATATTTTAAAGAATTTATAAATAAATTGAATATTCGATTTAATTCAAAGGGGTTAAATTTAAAAGGGAATATAGAACAGAGTAAAGAGAGTAGATCTGAAATTAAAGAACAAGGTATAAAATGCGAGGATAGAACCCAAACAATTAAAAAAGTGTTAAAAGAAGAGAATAGAACCCAAACAATTAAAGAAGAGAATAGAATTGAAATTAAAGAAAAGAGTATAAAAGAAGAGAATAGGACCGTTAAAAAAAGAGTACCCCCCGATGAAAACACCAAAAGAATTAAAAGGGAAATGAAATTCATTACCCCAATAAAACAAGACACCTCTTTATATTTTTTAACCAAACCTTTAACAATAGAAGAGTTCTACAAATTAGACAACCCTTATTATAATTGCATGGAATCAGAGAACAAGGTAATTAAAGGGAGACTTCCCTTCGAAATGAGTTACTTTTATTATAAATTCCTAAAGGAGGAGGAAATGAAAGAAGTTTATGAACCTAAAAGGATTAAACAACAAATGTTGCCACAAAGGATTGAAGAGGATGAAAGGAAGGATGTGAGAGATGATAAATTAAGGAGTCTTATTGTTTATTATAAGAAGAAGTTCGGAGAGAGTGATGTGAAGATAGAGGATGTTATGAAAGGAAAGGATTTGATTGATGAATTAAGTCATGAGAGTGAGTTATCAAATGAGAGTGAATTGAATCATGAATTACCTTTAAATATATTTTCACAAGAAAATGTAAAGACGGAAAGTGGGAGCTCACCACAGTACCACCATATGAAAGAGGCTGAGATATTTATGCCAGATCAAATCAACCTTAAAAGCCAAGAGGAAGATATTCCAGATACAAAAGAACAAGGGTTACCCTTTAACTTTTTTGCGGTTCCACAAGAAAGTGTATTTAAACCAAGTGAAATGAGTTTTACTCCAAAAGAAATGACATTTACTCCAAAAGAAATGACATTTACTCCAAAAGAAATGACATTTACTCCACAAGAGAATGTATTTACAACAGGTGAGAACATGTTTAAGCCACAAGAAATGAACTTTGGGTTGCAAGAAAGCTTATTTAAGCCGCAGGAGAGCACGTTTAAGCCAACCAATATGTTTGAGGACCCTAACTTTAATGTCACATCATTTAATCCACCACAATCATTTAATCCACCACAATCCTTTAATCTACCACCCCCAGTACAATTAGAATCAACCCCCCAAAACAACCTCTTTTTTTACCAACCAATCAAAGAAGAGAAACCAGAAAATAACAATTTAACTGAAACCAAACTAGAATTTTCTTTACCGAAAAGAGAATTTAATTTTTCGGTCCCCAAAGAAGAAAAACAAGAAAGAAGAAGATACTTCGAAGAGGATGCATATAAAAGAGGGAGGAAACAATAACAAAAGATTAATTAACAAAAGATTAATTAAGAAGGATGTAATTAACAAGAGATTAAATAACAAGAGATTAAATAACAAGAGTGTAATTAACTAGGATGTAATTATAATAATTTAAATAAATAGTTAACAGAAGTGTAATTAACAAGGAATGTAATTAAATTTATTCATCAACCACCAAACATTTTCTTAATTGCATCAAAATTAACTTTATTACTTAATTTCTTCTCCTTTAAGCAATGGTTGATAGCTTCCTCCACGGTTTCGATTCTCCTTTTTGTCTTTTTAAACTTTTTAACAATAGCCGGTCTTCTTTCTTTCTGTTCCAAATAATCGGCGTACAATTCATTCCAAATCATTTCTTTATCCTTTGACTCTTCAGGAGTTAAAAGGATTTCAGTCATTTCATCATCAGTCAACAAAACTTCATCCAATTCCAATTCTTGTACTTTATAAACAATCTTCCTATTCTTTATGACAGGAGGATCCTCCTCCTTCTCTAACCAGATGTCCAGGAATTGATTGACAGTTAAATTTGCAGTCTCTGTGTTTAAGATCTCCTTCAACCTTTTTTTAATTGTACTTGCCGTACCGTTAACTGCTTGAGCTATTTCAAAGACCTCCCTCTCCTCGTTGTAAACTCTGCTGGCTATTAAAATTGCAGCACCACACAAATTGTTAGGTCTCCTTCCTATGGTTATCCAGTCCCTCTTCATTCTCATAATGATTCTCAAAGAGAGGGACAGGATGTTCCTGTTAATGAAATTAAGCTTCATTGTGTAACGAGGCAGAAATAAAGAAGGGTCATTAGAATCGATATTCAATTTGAGGGTCTTTAATATTTTAGAAAATACTTTCCCTATCTTAAAGCCATCGATATTTAAAGCCACTCCAAAATCTACTAAAAAGTGAGGGGTCTGTTTCTGTCTACAGACTAAATAGACACAAGCAGCTAAAGTGTAAATTATCCTTTTGGCTTTAGAGATATTGTGTTGTAATGTAAGCCTGTACCATCTAAAGGCCGAGACAGCGAAATCCGTGTCTAACCCCAGCAGAGTGCAAATCGACTGTAACTTGTTTTCTGTGTAATAAGACGTTGACTGAATGAAAGTGTTGTTTACTTTCGTGAACGAGGATGTTATTTGGATTATCTGGCCGGTTAGTGTGGATGTGCCATTGTCAGATTGGAAAGTGAGACTGTTCTGTAAGGAGTCTTCGGTGATTACTAACCCACATTCCTCGCAGACTGTTACACATCTTGCGTAGTCTTTGTAGAAATTCTTTGAGTCGCAATTATTGCATTTCATTTTGATTTATTATTTAATATTTAATATTTAATATTTATTATTTATTATTTAATATTTAATATTTATTATTTAATATTTATTATTTAATATTTATTATTTATCATAATAATATATTATTTATTATTTATTATTTAATATTTATTATTTAATATTTAATATTAAATTTTATAATTCTATGAACGAATATGGTTAACCCTTTTTATAAAAAATACTTTTTCTTCAATCTTTGTGTATCCTTTCCAACAATCAGTTAGTATAGTAGTTCTATGTTTATCTTAGATCACATCTGTGCCGTTTTAAAGAAACAAAAACGGGCATTAATTGTTCTGAAAGTTTAAAGCCATAAAACAATAGGCGGTGCAATCCTATTATAGCGTATTTTAAAAAAAGCCATTACATATAATTTTGTTGTGTTTTTCAATTCAAGGGGCTGACTTAAAGTTTTGAAATAACTCTGCATCTTGCAGATACGTTTCGCTTGATATTGTCACTATTCAATGGAATAGTTGATCCAATGATGTTCGGATCGACATTCAATTTTAAAATCCGAGTTTCTTTTCAGGCCTTCTTTAATAACCACAGATTCAGAAATTACATATTTCGGGATTAAATTATTCAAAGCTTTGGCAACAACTACCGCACAAACCTCTCTCTCGGTACATTCTACACTCTGGCTCCTTCAACCTAGCTACCATTGTTGCACTTCTTTTTTTCAAACCTTGTACCTATATGCTGGGACTCCCAATATGTATTTGTATCTTCTATTTCGAATAATATCGAAGATAATATTATGAATCTTGGCAATAGTTTTAGGAGAATGTCATTTAATTAATAACAAATTCTTAATAAGTCTGAAAAATTCAAAAAGTATCTATTAAAAATTGGTTAATATACAGAGACGGAAACAGGTTCACTTCCATAATTTTATTTATTTTAAGATCAAATAGAATTTGTGAATATATTTGAACTCGGAGAAGAAAATCTACACAACAAAATTCTTTTAATTTGACTGTTTAATTAAGCCTAATAACTTTGGCGGACAAAAAATGCAATAAGAAAATGGTTTTGAAAAAAGGAAAAGAAAGATCCAGTATTTAGGGAAAATTGAGATGTGTCTGTAGGACATCCCGGTCATTATTTAAAAAACACCATTTTCGAGGGTACAAAGATACCAATGTCTTCATTGTTAAAATGTATTTATCTAGTATTATTTTAGAACCAGTGATGCTTTTTGATGTCGAAAAAAACATAACAGTAACATGGTTCAATTTTTTTGGGAATGCTGTGCTATTCGTATAAAACGAACCTACAAACTTTTATGGTTGTGGGTGAAGGATGAGGGTAAAATATAAGAAACTTATCTTTGTAAACGAAAATACAACATGGGCCGTGTATTAAAAGCACAATTTTTGTGGTTAGTGGATGGAAGAATTTTTTTAAAAGTGTTCGATAGAAATACAGAAAATTTCACTGAAATTATCATTAAGATACTAACTGATTGTTGAAAAGGAAACATAAAGCTTCAAGAAAATGTATTATTCATAAAAATATTAATTAATCTTGTATTTCCGGGAGATTATTCAGTACACACGAAGCGTGTTTAACAATTATGTCATGGCGTAAAGTCTTTTATGCAAAACAAAGATCGAATAAATTTTTTACAATTGTATGCAGATTCTTCTACTGTTCATAGAATTATAAGTAAGGATGAAAAGATTTTGTTGAAATAATTAACTTATATTATTTTGAAATAACTAACTTATATTATTTGTTCTTCATTGAAATTTTATTTATTTGTAATTGAAAAAATACAATAATTCGGTTCGTTCCTGTTCTTCTCTTAGTGCTTATATATTACCGGTCATTTAAACCTCCATAATAATTTCCGTAAACACCCTATATCGATATTATTCGAACTCTTCTTAATAATGTATTATGAGTTGTTGATCACAATTCATAAAATGAAAACCAAGATTAATTATATGTGGTCATAAAAATGTTGTTAAGGAGTCCAAAGTGCTAAAAGTTTCATCATATTAAAATTAAATGTTTTGATTAGTGAACTCTTTTAAATTAAATTATTAGAAAATATATTTGATAATTAATCTTGGTTTTCATTGTTTGAAATATCTGATTGTTGGGTGGATTTAAGCAAACGGGCCAGCTAAAAAATTGGACCCCCGGGAAAGAGGGTCCCGTCCATTTTCCAGCGAGTATTGAACCCGCATACTTCCCGGCTAGTATAATAGGTAACCCCATTCGACTAATGAACATTAATTAATATTTTTTTAATATATTTATAATATAGCTTAAAGTTTTTGGTTATTTATACTATTGATTCTCATGTTCTTGATTGCCTAATCTAACCTTATCTGTTCATATAAAGCAATCAAAAAATATTTTTCTGTATCATATGCCTTTATAATATATCTTTGTGTTTAAAAGTTGTCTCTAGAACATTTATAATATTATCATAGTTTAAGAAGAAACACACATGATATTAACGCAATAAATTACCTTACCTCTGACCCTATCTAACTAACCTAACCTATTATTTTACTTAAGAATAACCCTAACCAATAAAAATAGGAGTTCAAACTTAATCCATAGAAGGAAAAAAAACTTGGGTCCAAATGTGGAGGGAGGAGGGGCAATGATTAAACCTCAACCATTATAAACATATATAGTATTATAAACATATATAACTTAATCATCTAAGTAAATATGTTATTTTAATATTATATATTAAATTTAAGTGGAATAAATAGGAAGGCTAGATAATTGTGTGTAAATGTTAATGATGGTGAGGTTAAATGGAGAAATAGGGCAATTGATTATATTTTTGTAACATAGTAAAAATTACAAATTCCTATCAGTTTTATTGAATTTTTTATGTTTAATCGGGAGATTAACGATGTATGATCATCAACCAAGGGATCAAGGGCATATGATTCCTTTTTATATATATTTACATTAATTAATAGGTTATCCTTATTATGATTACCCTATTCAATAGATTATTTTTACAATGGTTAGGCTATATAAGGCTATAAAACAATCTTTTTATATATTTATATTAATTGGTTACCATTATTTGATTACCTTATATAACTAATATTTTTTAAAAATAATTGGTCAATTAATGTAATCATAAATATATAAATTGCTTTTTGTCGATAGTTTATGTTCGCCCAAAAACTTAACGCTTTAACACTTATTTTTTCTGACGGCAGATATAAAATAGAAAATAATACAAGTTTTATAAATTCGGATCTGCAAGAATTATGCACTAAAACTGAAAAGGAAGTAGTTTTAGAGTTAATTGAATCTGGGATGCTTCCACGAACAGTCAATTGTCTAGATTGTGGCATTGAATTAAAAAATATTACTTTTCCAACTGGAAGGCACCCATACTTTAGATGTTCAAAAGCTGGTTGTGCAAGGAAAAAAATTTTATTGTTTAAAAATACCATCTTTGATGGTACTAAAATAAAAATTACAGAAGTTTTAAACCTACTATACTATTTCAGCTGTAGAAGAACAATCGGGGATGCAGCAGAAACTTTAAATATAAGCAAACCAACAGTAATATCATTTTACAGTTGATTTAGAAGTAGTATATCCTATTTTTTAAATATTTATTCTAGTAAATTAGGAGGTCCTGGAATAGTAATTCATTTCGATGAGACCCCAATAACACATAGGCATGGGAATACAGGAAGGTTAATGCCTTCAAATACAGCGTGGGTTGTTGGTGCAGTGGATATATATTCCAAAAACTGTTTTCTAAAATTTTTACCTTCCCGTTCCAGGTCCGATTTACATAGATTTTTTGGAGAATGGGTATTACCAGGAACTATCGTGCATACTGATTGTCATCGCTCATATGCTACATTAAATGATCTAGGTTTCACGCATTTAACTGTGAATCATTCAGTAAATTTAGTTGGCCCTGATGGGATACATACAAATTGGATAGAAGGTATTTTTGGATGCTTAAAGAAATTAAGGAGAAAGTACGATGCTAATTGGAGCGATTTAGGAAATTTAGAAAGATTTCGGATCATGTGCTGAAAATCCCCCCCGGGGGGGATTTTCAGCACATAGTTTAAATAAAAATAATAATAAAATAATAATAATAACAAAATAATAATAATAATAATAAAATAATAATAATAAAATACATTATCAGAAAATGTATAAAAAAAATATAAACGTTACCTAAATCAAATCATTAAATATTTTCTTATTAATTATATTTATTAATTTTTTTTGATACCCTATGTCATTTAACTTCTTCGAGTCCACACTCGTGAAAATAATATATGGTACTACTGAGGACGCGTTAAATTATCTAACTGAAATTGGATTAATGCCGAGGTTTAAACCCTGCCCCGAATGTAGTGTGCAAATGCAACAAGTGATATATAGAAAAACTACGGACGGCATTGCGTTTCGATGCATGAACAGAGTATGTCGAAGCTACAAATACTATTTTTCAATAAGAACAGGTACATTTTTTGAAGGGTTCACTATAACTCTTAATAAATGTATCTTAATTATTTATAAATGGGCTAAAGATGATTCTCAATCATCAATTATTGCTGATACAGAAATTGGAAGGTTTCCATTATCAAGGTTTTTTGAAAAATTAAGATTAATGTGTACCAGATATTTTCAAGTAAATCCAATAAGATTAGGAGGACCAGGGATTGTTTGTCAAATAGATGAAAGTCTATTCAGACATAAACCTAAAAACCATAGGGGCAGGGCTACCGATAACGAGCTCTGGGTTTTTGGTATTGCGGACACGTCTTTCAAACCAGCAAGAGTGTATTTGAAGCTAGTAGAGAACCGCTCTGCTGCTCAACTACTCCCAGTAGTGCAACAAGTGTGCCTCCCAGGTACTATAATTTATAGTGATCAATGGAGGGCTTATAATGGCTTAAGTAATTTAGGGTTTCTGCATGCCACAGTAAATCATAGTGTTTACTTTGTGGATCCGACCACCTTTGTAAACACGCAAACGATTGAATCCTACTGGGCAAAAGTTAAGCAGAGGATCAAAAAGATGAAGGGTGTTTCGGGAAACCTTCTCGAACAATATTTATGCGAATGGATTTGGAAGGACAATTTGTATAAAAAAAATTGGGAAACAGTGATTGATTTAATTAAAACATATTATCGATGATTTTTTATAAAAATGGAGCTTTAATTCATTATTATTACCTTTAAATTTATTTAGTACTCTTTTACGTGATAAATTAAATTTTTTATAAAAAAATAATTTCAACCTTTAATAAAAAATAATTAAACATTTTAATAAAAAATAATTAAAAATTTTAATAAAAAATAATTAAAAATTTTAATAAAAAATAATTAAAAATTTTAATAAAAAATAATTTATTTTCTGGGGGGGATTTAAAATACATAGATTTTCTGGGGGGGATTTTCAGCACATGATCCAAGATTTCTTTCTGAATTTGTCTTTAGGTATTCCTTTGAATCTTGGGATAGAAAAAAAACATTTATTAACATTTGTTTTTTGTTAAAAAAAGTTCAGGAAAATTTAAATATTGAATAAAACTTAAAAATTTACCTAAAATTTAAACCATTTAAAATATTTATTTATTTATATTTAATTTCTTTCATTTATTATTATTTTGAAAATATATTGTTATTCATTTATAATATATTATTAATATAGTAACTTTTATTTATATTATAATAAAATAATTTTAAATTCCAAAATTAATATTTTTTTTAATAAATTTTTTTAAATTATATTAAAGAGAACGGGCCAACAAAGCTGGCCCGTTTTCTTTAATCAACCCCTGATTGTTTTTTAATTTCATGTTTTTACTAATTAAATGTTTTTTTTTGAGAATCCATAATCGCGTTCTAAAGACTAAGGTTCTTTAAAAAAACCGTAAAAACAAAAAGAGATCTAATTTTCATTTAGTTTACAGAATATTTCGGATCAAAGAAGGTTTATTACCCCCGGGTTCGAACCCCGACATTAACACAATCTAACCTAACCTCAATTAAAATACAGTCAACCCCCTATATATCGCCAAAATTGGTAACGATAAATTTTTAAAAAAAAAGGCGATATACAGGGGTATAAAATAATAGAATAAAAAATATTTTCATTTAATTATTAGAAAATCATCGATTGTTTTTTGCTTTTTATTTATACTTTTTGATTTAAATAGTATATTTTTCATTTCACTTAATACGGAAAGTGTTTTTCATGACCTCTGTGTCGTAGTCAATTTAATTAACTGACAATTCAATTGACTACGACATTTAATTTTCCTACATTGCAGTTATTTTACTTTAATATTAGAAGTTTTCAGAATACAATAATTTGCGATCAAACATATTTATCTTTGAAATTAGGTAAAAATATTATATACCCGCATATAAACATTATTTTGGTATATAAAAATACAAAGTTTTAAACTTTAAAATAAAATATTTGCTATAATCTTTTAAATCCATATTTTGCATAAAAAATAAAAAAATAAAAATTAATGTTAAAAAGTGTCCCCGCTGGGATTCGAACAAGCCTCCATCAAAAACCCCGGAAAATATCAAAAAAAAAATGGCGAAATACAAGGGGGTGGCGATATACAGGGGTAGCATTAATTTAAAAGGACTTTCTTAAAAAATGGCGATATATAGGGGTGGCTATATAACGGGGTGACGATATACTGAGAGTTGACTGTATTATTAATTATCCTAACCTACCTAATTAACATAGGTCGATATAGAGATTCGAACCCGGGGCAATAAACCTTCTTTTAACCAATATTTCAAGTAAAATAATCCTTTTTAACGATAGTGTTGTCATTTGAAGGTATGCTTGTTTTATATCACTTTCAATTGTGTTTATGTTTGTTAGAATAGAAAACCAGCCATTTCGTGATCATGGTTTATAAAGCCATACGAATTTTCAAGGAAAAATATTTTCATTTACCCTATCGATTTCGCAGAGTCGTTTATTTTTTTGTACTAAATTACTATTGTTGCCAGTAAACAAATGGCCCATTATAAGGGGAAAATAGTCACAAAACCGGCGTTTTAAGGGTTATTTCAATTCATTGAGACATGTTATTACTTAAAATCTACTTTAATAAAATCAAACGATTCTTTTAGCTTTTCCGCATTTGGCATATTTAACATTGAATATGCATACAAAGCAGCCTCCCTATTAATAAACATTTCGTAATTTCACACATATCGAATAATTTATATAGAATAACGTCAATTCCTTGAATGAACTTATCTAATGTAATATTTTCGTCGCTTACTCCCCACGGTTGTCTTCCTCTTTCAACTAATCTGGCATTATATTTATCGGGGTTAAAAGGCTAGCTAAACAATGTATTATCCCAATCAAAGATATACAAAGCATCATTCACTTTTGTTATTCCTGATCTGTCGTTCTCATCATGCATCACAAATGTTTTTTTTTGTTTACAAAGATAATACAATCATAGGGTGAAGATTTTTTTTAATATAAACCGAACAAAAGAGGTATAGCATTTAAAATATCTTATAATTATACAGATGTATTTTTAAGAAACCGAGTATAAGATCTTTTTATATTAAAAACCAAATACAAAAAGTTTATAGTACTTTAAAGCATAAGAGAATCAAGTGAAAACGAAGACAAACGTTTTTCAGAAACCTTGATTTATAAAAAAACAACGTATTTTATATAAAAACAGGTTTTCATTTAATTGCTCTTTTGAAATAATTTTAAATTAGACAATTCGAGAATAGCAGGCCATTGCTGGGGAAAATCGGATATTAGCAAAAAAAAACACCTTTCAAAATATTGAAAGAAATTCAAAGTAATTAAAGTAATCGAGTTAAAATGATGGAATAAATTGGAGTTTTCACAGTAAACTAAAATTTAATATGTTAAAAACGACCAAACATATTAACATTGCCAAAATGTAAACGAAAGTCATAATTCAGTAGCGTCCTAATAATGGAGGGGAATAATTAATTAAATAAATTTGTATTTTTAATCAACCAGTAAATGATTTAAAAAATCAAATCTTTCAATACTATTAATAACATTTAAGCTCCTATTCATCATATAGTTCTTTATATGCATTTAAATATCGGCCACTTCAAGTCCCTTAGGTATTTTTTCCCTTAAATATCCCAATAAATTTCTTGTATGTAAGGTTACATACCCTGCAGATACAAACTCCCCTGAATGGTTGGCTATATTGTGTATATATCCAAAGCCGTTTAAAGAGTTATACTCTCTCCATCCATCAGTGATTTTTCTTCTACCTCTTTCCACATTGTTTATTATCAGTCTCGATAAAAATGCCGAATTTTCACAATTCCTATTTCAAAAAACACCTCGTTTGTTTCTCTACAATACCAGCAATAACCCAATACAATTAACCAACTATTTTCTACCAATTCTTGCTTGTTTGAAAAAAGGGTGAATCTCGTCAATCCCATCCTTTCCAGTATTCTGTTATACCTAATAGTTTGTACCATGTACTTATTTTTTCACGTATTTTTTGTTGTTTGTTACAACCGTAGTACCTGATACTACAACATGTGTTTTTGCTTCCTCTACTTTAAATCTTAAGGCGTAGCAATAAATTAACTTTAGAAATACACTTAGCGGAAGTCTACTATCCTGTAAAAAGCTACAATATACTCAATTGAATAATTTTCTACGACTTTTACTGTTGCATCGAGCTACACATGAAATTGCTTACTGTTGTCTATTGAACATGTATACCTGCAGAAATAACATATATTGAGTGGTGGTTTATTAATCAAAATTCTGATGCCTTTTTCTCATCAATTATTCGTGTTACAAATTTTAAAATAATCATGGGTTATAAATTAATTATTTATTCTACTTATTATTAGAATGCTATCACAGTTTTAAATGCGATTCGACGGTTTACTAAACGATGCGCATATTCTGCGGTTTTGGCCTGGTTATACTCTTTTACTTAATTGGTTACCAATATAAATCATGTAAAACATACATTAAAATCAAACAATTAAAGTATTTCCATCACGCATTTACACTTTAATGATAAACATTCATCTCTCCGCCGAATATTCATACACCCTTTGGTATTTTCTTTTTGAATTTTCATTCAGCTCCTCGAACAATATTGCCAAACCCACGATTATTGTTTGGTTACAATAGTGATATAAGACCCAAATTACTCAAATTTTCTATTCACTGTTTTCGGGGAATGTTTATAAAGAAGAATCAATTTTATCAGAACTTCAGGGTTCACATATATATCAAATGCAAAAAATCGTGATTTTGGTAAATAAATCTTTTAAAACGGATTTTGCAAAGACGAATATGTTTTGCTATAATTCTTTTCAAGATGCCGGTATTGAAAGTTGGAATCCTTGCTGTATATCCCCTCAAATCCCCCCCCCCCGGGGGGGAAAATTTG
Source organism: Tipula confusa (assembly GCA_963556175.1). Classification (NCBI taxonomy): domain Eukaryota; kingdom Metazoa; phylum Arthropoda; class Insecta; order Diptera; family Tipulidae; genus Tipula; species Tipula confusa. The sequence goes on along the minus strand of CAUVYK010000393.1, from coordinate 51,433 downwards.
AGGGGAGATCTTTTAAAATAAAGTAAATTACAAACCTTACTATTTTATTTTTATTAAATGTAGAAGTGAAAAAAACACAAACATAAACATAATCACTATATTTTTAATAAACCGACAAACGCATCAATTAACCTATTCTTATTGTTAAAATAAAAACAAAACTCATTCAAAAACGCCGCACGTGAAACAGTCATCACATCTTTACACCTCTTGATTCGCAATTTCAATTCATTGTGAAAGGATTCAACAGCTTGAATATTTACACCATTATCCTTATTTACGAATTCGTACTTATGACAGACCGTTGAATGATTATAATTTAATTCGTTTAGTTTTCCATAAGAGCGATGTTCATCCGTCGATATTGTACTGTTTGCAGCTACTTGAGATTGAATTATGGGAATAATTGTCGATGCTTTTTGTCTGGTATAACTGTAGCATACGCGCGAGTAATACCTTCATTAACTTCGACCATACAAAATGCGTCTGTTCTATTATCAGGAGACCGACCTCGATGGCTCTTACACTTAAAATTAAGCATGGTTTCATCAATCTGTACCGTTCGGCCAAGTCCACATAATTTGTTTTTAGAAAAATCCACCGCAGGAATCATGACTTCCTTTTTTGGTTATTCTTTCGATGCTATTGTTTGTTGATATTTTCGAGTTTATTATGCTATAGACAGGTTGTCTGCTCGCATATTTTACTACAATTCGTAAAATAATACCTAAAGGCAAATTAAATTCAGAAAAAAAGGAATTTTTGCGAACAGGGGTATATCCCTTATAAAAAATGCAAGACTTGTACATACAACGCCACGCACAAGCATCAATTGATTTCCTATACGTTACTAATTTCATGCACTGGTTGCATTTTAAACACTTCATTTCCTTTTCCAGCAGTTGTAAATTCATTAATTTTTGAACAATTTGCTGTCCAGTCAATTGTATGCAAAACACTTCAAATTCTTCGGCTGTAGTCATGGTTTTACACTTTTTTTTATTTTAAGCATTTAGGCGGGAAATTATTTATATTTTTTTGTGGGGAAAATTTGAGGGGTGATCCAAATATTTTTGTAGCAATGTTAAAAAATTCTTTGATTAAAATATATATCATAGTATTAGTCACGACTCGGTTGTAATTTTCTATAGCCTTTTACTTTTTGTAGACAAAAAACAAGTTGGTACAAACTAGTAATTCCATTAAAGAAATTAACACCATTAAAATAAGGATGAAAATGTTATACAATACGACGTGTTCTATTTTAATATAATTACCCTTTGTATTTTAATTTTTTAATGGTGACTATTTTTAGGAGAGGTGAGATCGGATATATTTTTCTACTTTTAAGATAATAACTTATATTTAAAGAAATCACTATGCGTTGAAATCAATAAATTCTATTTAGCTGAAGCATTTTGAAAGAGTATAAAAGTTCAAGCATCATTGTTTGAACCATGTACAATTTTTTTAACCTACACGATTAACGTTCGTATGAATATTACGATCCGTCTGATCAACGAATTCTGATTAACTTTTTATAAAGTGTATATGTGCTTGTAAATTGAGATACCCTCTCCAACACAACCACAGGGATAAATTTGCTTTGATAAAAGATTCATAATCTATTTTTCCTGTTATTTTAAGTTTTACAATGTTAGGTTTCTACTTATCGCACACAAAAACCAAATTCTCTGTCCTAAAAGCACCCGATACCATCGGGCTTCTTTTATCTAGTAATGGTTCATCAATATTTACAAATCCACCCCCTTCAAATCGTGCAATTAATACAGCGTGCTCCAATTTGTAAAAACTGTTTGCTTTGGAATAGTTGTTTCTGATAATATTTCAGAAATCATTTTCTTCTCACCGTAAAAATATCAAAGAATGTTTTTTGACATCCTCCCAAAAAAAAACGAAACAGTTTTCTAAAAGAAATTTTGTAACCTATCATCACAACCATGGCGAGTTTTACCATCTCCGAATTCGTTGTAGATGTACAATTCACATTAATGCAACATGGCCTTCTTTTTGGTTCGACAACCTAAGCGAAATTAATAATAGAAAACGCCTTCTTCTGTTCGTGCCTTTTTTCAACTCAAATTTTTTACTTCTTGTACTTTTTAGGAAATATTTTTTAAAGAAAAAAATTGATTCTGGGCCACAAAAAAAGTAGAGACTTACTTTTCTTGCTATTGATTAAGATTTAGAAAGACCACTTGTGAACGACTAAGCGAAAGAATATTGAACGAGGTGATGTATCTTCGCTTAAAATGAATAATGACCCATAAAAAGAATACTATACATTTTTTAAGAGGGATCTTTAGGTTTATTTTAGTACTCCCGAATCCATTATCCACCTTTTAATTACAACTTATAAGTAGTTTATTAGAAATGAAAGAAGTCATTAAACAAATCCACAAATTACAACTTTAAGTTCCCCTCCACTAAATAACCTTTCTCTTAACGGGAATATTGCGCTCTACGTTATTGTTGTATTGGCCACTTAATTGTCATAGAATGGTTAACCATGTGTAGATTCCACTACTTTTAAGAAGATTGTATCCTTTCCATCCATCTGTAACCACAACCGAGCACATATTAATGTATTTATTTGTAAAAAATGATGAGATATTGACTTTAAAATAGACACTTACCCGTTATTTGAGACCATGTGCAAAAATGGGGGTTCTCGACCCCCAAAATAAGTTTAAATCCATTTAATTTAATAAAGCAAATTCATCAATCATTGTCAAATCAATCGATATTCCCAAATTACTAAAAATCTGTTCCGCCTTCTTAATTCTACCACACTGAACAAAATAATGTGCTCTAAATATTTCATTCCTTCTATTACAAGAACTTATTAACATTTCATTTTCAAAAGTAACAAACTTTTCTAAAAAGTATTCAAAGAATTTCTCATTTTTTATTTTCTTTCCTAAAAGAATGCACAACGAAAATAAAATTTCTTCATTTCCAGATTTATCAAAATAATATAAATCCTGTAATATTTTAAAGGAGGTTTCATATTCTTTATTTAAGAAACATTCCTCTCCTAATAAAATTAAACCTTCCTTTATAATATCGTTCTCTAATACATTTTCTAAAATCTTTTCTTTATAAAAGTTTAAAGCCTCTTTAAAGAAACCATTTTTTAGAAATAAATTAATTGAAAATCAAAATTTTGATTTTCAATAAATTCTTTTTAATAAAATATTTAAATTCCAAAATCTTTTTTTCTATTAATAAAGGATCATACTTTTTAATAATATCAGAAAATTCTATTATTAAATCACTTTCCTTGTTAATAAATTCATTTAAAAAATTCTTTAATTGTGAAATAAATATTTGTTTTAAATTTTGGTTTTCAAATATTAATTGTTCATTTTTATCGAAAATCTCTGTCATCTTTTTATAACACAAAATGATTTCGATGAAATCATTTTTTTGTAATAAAATTATTGTTTTGACCATTAAAACTTTAAATTCTTCGGTTTCGTCTACGGGTTCTAATCCTTCTATTCTTTTCAATTTTAATTCCTTGTCTTCTAAATTTAAAATTTCTAATATTTGATCTTGTAAAGTTTTTTTCGTTTTTTTGGTTTCTTTTTTTATTTCAATTTCTTTTTGTGAATTTATTATGGTTTCTATTTTTTCTTTTATAGATTTAGAAACCTTTTTTCCTGATTTTATTGCAGTTAGGAATTTTGATTGGTCAATTTCTTTTAAAATTTTTGGGTTTTTTTGTATCGTTTTTATTGCCTTCTCTACTGTTTTATTTATTGGATTATTCATGGCTTCTATAAGATCTTGTTTTTGGATTGCGTTTTTCGATTCCTTTTTTGTTTCTTTTTCTTCGTCTTCAGTACTTATTGCCTGAAATTTTGTTGATTTCTCTTCTGAGGATTCTTCTTCAATATTATTGAAAAATTGTGACATAGAATTTTATATTTTTTAATTTTATTATTTATTTTTTATTTTTTAATTTTATTGTTGTTTTTATTTTATTATTTTATTATTTTATTATTTTTTATTTTTTATTTTTTATTTTATTATTTATTATTTTATTATTTATTATTTATTTCTTATTATTTTATACTCCTTTTACTGTAAAAATTATTTTCTATCTATTTTTTAGATAAGTTTATAAATATCTATGATATATACACAAATATATACTCACAAATAATAAAATAAATATATTGTACAACTTTTTTTATATAAATAGAGATTATATTTGATTAATACTATTCTGATGATTTGAATGCCACAAACCTTATTGGATCCTAAGATTCAATAAGATTTTTATATTTTATTACGTAAAATTCCGTCCAATTACATTTCTATGAGGAACATGAACATGTTTAATCAACCAATTGATTGTAACTTACATATAAAAAGATTTTCTACTTCCTTACATGGATGATATCAAAGAAAAAAATGTGGATGCAACTTTAGATGAATTTAAAGATAGATTTTCAAAAAAGATAATATATTCTAATTGTGGGATGATTTTATTGTCAATAAACCCATTTGAAGATCTAAACATTTATGACAAGAATGTAATGAAAGCATATTATAAGAATTACGGTACAGTAGAACCACATATCTATTCAATCGCAGAAAACAGTATTCAACATTTAGATTTAAACGGGAACCAAACCATAATTGTTAGTGGAGAATCAGGTTCAGGGAAAACAGAAAATTCAAAACATTTATTAAAATACATTGTGTGGCGATGTAACGGAGCACCTGAATTAGAAAGAATGTTACTTGCCTCACATTTTATTTTAGAATGTTTTGGTAATGCAAAGACTAAGATTAATGAAAATAGTTCAAGATTTGGAAAGTATCTTACATTATATTTCGATAATGAGAAATTAATTGGTGGTAAAATAATTGAACATTTGTTTGAAAAGAGTAGATTGACACATCAAACGAATGACAATAAAAACTTTCATATATTTTATATGATTTGTGCGGCTGATGGCTTGGTATTAAAGAACGATTATTTTAATTCGGATGATGTAACAGAGAAAGATTTGGTTAAATATCGGGAATTAGAATCGTTTTTAGAAAGTTTAATTGATTTAAAGGTGCTTAAAAAGAAGTTGACAGACATTTTGATGCTTGGTTCACTAAATTTTATTGCAAAAGAAAACAGTATCGAAATGCAAAATGAGGAAATATTACAAATTGTTTGTAAAACTTTTGAGTTGGAGTTTAAAAGTGTCAAAAATTCCTTTTTAAAAAATAGTTTTACTATAAGAAATGAATTAATTGAAAGACATAACACCATTGAAAAAGCTATAGGTGTCCGAGATACGATGGCAAGACATTTATATTATAAGCTTTTCACATTCGTGATAGAATCTATAAACAAAATATTGGGTTCAAAAAGTGACAAAACAATTAGTTTATTAGATATTTACGGTTTCGAAGTATTTGAAGAGAACGATTTCGATCAATTTTGTATAAATTGGGCAAACGAAAGAATACAAAACGAATTTATAAGAAGAATGTTTATAGAAAGACAAGATTTTTATAAACAAGAGAATGTGGAATGGCCAGAAATCGAATATTTCTCAAACCAATCAATAATAACTTTATTAGAAAGAAAACTCGGGATTGTAGATTTAATTGATGAAGAATCGATGAACCCGTGTGGTAGTATAGAAAGTTTATACGTTAAACTTAACAAATTTAATAAAGACGATAAACATTATCTACAATCAACTAAGCCGAATACAATTAAAATTGAACATTATGCGTATCCGGTAGAGTATTGTATCAACAATTTTATAGAAAAGAATACCGAAATTTCAAGATCCTTGCAATTTTTCAAAATTTTTAATGAAAAAGACAATAAAAAGAACGAAAGTATCATAAAATATTTTATGAATGCTATGAACAAATTGTTTAACGAAATAAATCAAACAGAAATACAATACATAAGGTGTATTAGACCAAATAAACAAAAGCTACCATGGACTTTTGATGAATCACATATTAAAAAACAGATTATGGCATGTGGAATAATAGAAACAATAAAATTATCTTCATTGACATATCCACACATAATTAACAAAAATACATTTAATCAAAGATACGAATCACTAAAATTAAATGAAAAGAAATATTTGGAAGGTATCAACCACATATTTATAAAAACAGAACATTTTAAAAAATTAGAAGAATTAAGAAATGAGGCAATAAACAACTATAACAAGGTAATTCATCTATTTCTTAAGAAGATAATATGTGAAAGAAAGAACAAATTATGTTTAGAAAAAGATAAAATTGGTAATCTGGCTTTGGAAATGAAACCTTTTAAAGATAATTTAACACAAAACGAGGTTGATTGTTTTGATATCGGGTTCATTGAAGAAGAAACAAACGTCGATTTTGGATGTGATACAAAAGCAGAGATTTTAGAAAAACTAGAAGCTTTAGAAATAAACAATGATGATTGTATGATAGAAGAAATCAAAATTATAAAGAATAAGATTCAAGAAGCACAATTCTTTTACAAGAAACCATGTGATAATTGTAAAATATTAGAAACCAAATACGATTACTCAGTAGAAGCTTTAAGAGGTAAAAAAGATCTTGAAATAAAAATGAAGGATTTAAAGGAAATTAACAGAAAATTGGGAATAGAGATAACAACACAGAAGGAATTAATTAAGGATATAACAATTCTGGCTAACCATTCAAGAATAGAGAATTTAAAATCTGAAAGAAGTTATTCTAATTTAAAAATCAATTTTTCTAATCCGCACGAAGTTTTTGGATGTCTTTTAGATATTTATATTGAAAACTATCCTTTTTTTAGTGATACTGTATATCCAAAAGAAGAAATAACTTCATTAGCACACATTGTTTATAAAATAATCGTAGAATTAACTGAAAGATCACAGAGTAATCGACTATTTTATTTAGAAGCATTTTTATTTGAATTCCAAGACAAAATTTGTAAGTTTGAGGGTAAAGTAGAACAAATAATATTCTTTCTATCAAATTTAATCGAATTACAATCCCTATTTAATGAGGAAGTGAATAATGAACTTAAAACTTTAACAGTCTCTATTTTCGAACATGCATGTGAACTTTTTAAAGAAAACATTTCCAAATATTTACCAGATTCCTTAATTTATTATCAAGGCTTAGATAGTTTTAGATGTGAAGATTCTTTTTTCAACAAATATATAAACAAGACACCATCAACCTTGAAATTAATTAATCAAATAGACTATATCTTCTCACTTCTCAATTTCTATTATATACCGATAACATTTATAAGAGAATCGTTAAGATATCTCCTGGGATCAATCAACGTTTTGTGTTTTAATAGAATCTTAGTACAACAAAACTTTTTATCATTCAATAGATGTACACAAATAAATTATAATCTAAATGAAATAAGTAAATTCTGTCAAGAAATAGGATTCTTAGAAGGAATAGATTGTTTAAAAGGGTTAAAAGATGTTGTATTATTGATATTTTTAATTAAGAACAATCAAAGCTATGAAACATTAAAAGAGGAATGTAGTTCATTGAATATTGCACAACTAAATTGTTTGATAACGAAAATACAAAATGAGAAAATAGATCTTAGGTTAGAGAAACCGGAAGAGAATATTAGTATTTTCTTAGAGGAACCGAATTTAATCTATCCCGATTTTTTCGAGAAAAGTGACCCGATTTTTTGTATTCCAAGGTATTTGCCTACAAAACTTTTTACGAAACTTCTATCTTCGATTTGAATAAATTTTCCGTTTTTTTGCATCCGTTTTTATGATCGACATGATTGTACAATATAAATAGCTGCCATTCGACCCCTTTCGATCTAAAACCTCTTTTAATTATAAAAAAGAATGTATACTTAAAATTATTGGATTATCGTATTTCTTGAGCCTAAATTTTATGGTTGGTTTAGAAAAGTTGTCTTGTCAATTGAAACTGAAGAAGATTCTAGGCTGTTTTTACTATAAAATTAATAGAGCGACGTATATATGCCATAACAATACAATGTAAAATGTTTTAAAAAGAAAAGAACTGTCGGAGTGACACACACTCGTGGAAGTCAAAATTCTTTGTTTAAACAACTATGTTTTTTACAATACTCGTTTGAAAATAAGTTAAGGTTTAACGGAGATCTTGTGGTTTATTACAGAAGTAAACGGCGATAGAAACTCATAATTATCAAATCTTGGTATAGAAAAACACGACTGTTTTCCTATTAAATTTCAAAGCGAGAGACATAAAAATAGAAAGACATTAAAATAGAGATCAACATTATAAAAAATCAATGAAGAGAGTACAACAGTTCAAATCAGTGTATTCTTATTTTATAAAAGAAAGAATAGCATTGGTAGATTTTGTTAGCAGAGTAGATTTATTGATAAGGGATCCTTAATATATATAAGTAAACAAAGATGTTATAATGTACCTCTAGGTTTTAGTTTACACCCACTGGTCAGGCAAATACACGTAAAATCGAACCGTTTAAAACATATGACCTAAAAAGTGAGGAATTACAAATAAGCTCAGTTCATCTTTCTAATTGTACTTCAGAAGAACGAATAATTTAATCATCCTTGACCAAATAAGGTCAAAGGAATTATAAGACACATGTTTTAATCAAAGGATGAACACGAATACCGAATTTAATTTTATATTTCTTGAAACTTAAAGCTTTTAGACAACACCAATTTATAACACTAAAAAATCTCTCTTTAATTCATAGAGATTGAAAGCGCTGTGAAATGTCTTATTTTTCATATCGGATATGTTTAAATCTCGACTCGAACGCAAGAAAAAAGATATTTATTTATTTATCAGAGTAGCACCAAAACTGCACACGAACCCATAAATTAAAATTGATTTTTTATAGTTGAAATACTCTCCTCGAACCCAACAAATTAAAATTGCATAAAAAAATAAATAATATTTATTTATTTATTTTTTTGACCCAAAAAGAAAAATGGAAAAAATACGAAAAGAAGCAGATAGATTCCCATTGCTAGCTCAATTAGAGATAAAAACAAACGGGAAAGTTAAAAGAGAATACACACTCCTAGCGATATTGGCAGTACTGATAGTCATAATATTTTCCACCTCAATTTCAGGGATCCTGGTCTCATTTTTAGGGCTCATAATCCCCTTTAAAGAAACCTTTACAATTTTAAAGCAGCACAAAAGAAAAGAGGAAGAGGTGAAACATTTAATTGTTTTCTGGATGACGTTCTCTTTATTAACCATGTTAGACGCTTATTCCTCTTTTATTGTTAATTTAATTCCTTTCTATCAAGGTTTTAAATTTATTTTCTTGTGTTGGATTGGGCCTCTGAAGTTTAAAGGAGGAGACTTCTTATATGATAATTTGTTGAGTAAGGTTCCCGAATCGTGGTATTCTTTTGAATCACCTGAAAATGTTATTGAGGCAGCAGCCAAAAAGGTGTCGGAAGTGGTTAAAAGTAGTGATTTCCAGAAAAAGGTTGCGAAGAAAATTGATGAAAGTTTTAAAGAAAAATAAATTTGGAAGATTTGTTTTAAGAATTTTTTGTTAATAAAATATCTGCATAAATAAGTATTCTATTATAAAGTATTTGCATTAAAAATAAAATTAAACAAATTAAAAAATACGTAATTTATATTATAAAGGATTAAAAATAGCATTGACTGGAATATCAATTTAAAAAGAATGTACATGATTTGCATAAAGTGGCTTGAATATTTATGCACATAAAACCAAATAAGAGGTATTTTCATATATATTTTAAGAAATAATTAGTAAACCGAGAACCCTCGCATCCACAAAGGAAGCATAAACAGTCTGTATTACAAATAAATACACCTTTAGAACCCACATTATCAACGATTAAAGAGGATGTTGTTCTTATAAATCATTAAGAATGAACCTTTCTATTTTAATGTTCATTTTATGCAAAGAATTTAATTCATTGTTTTTAAAGACCTGTCAGAAGAACTTTTTTGGAATAATGAGATAAGAAAGGGGATTGAAAATCAATAATCTTATTTTAAATTGAGTTATCAAATAAGAAAATAGGCTTTGTAGAGGTATTTATAACCAACTGTCACAATTTAAAACTTATAGGATACACAAGAATTAAAAATAAATCATTTTTTGGAGATTAGAACACGAGTTAAATTATAAATAATTTAATTGTGAAATATAATTCTTATTAAAAATAATATTAAGCCCTGTTAGCTCAGTTTGGTAGAGCATTGGGCTTTTAACCCAAGGGTCGTGGGTTCAAGTCCCACATAGGGCGCAATTTTTTTAGATATAAACAATAAATTGAAGATTTTAAGAAATCAAGTAGGAAATCAAGTATCAAACATCCTATTTGTTTTTTATTACTTGATATCCTCTTAAAAATTATTTAATTGAAAGTAAAAATAAAAGAAATTGATTTAACTTGGTAATGACTTTTTATAACCATTGTGGTGAGTCATAAATAAAGTATATGGTATTTAATCTATTTGATTGATAGATCGTAGTATTTAAATTACTTTTTATAGCCCTAATTATTAGATATATGAAAAGAGATTGTCGAAGTTATATGAACAATAGTTCAATCACAACTAAATCATTGTTCTGTTGGATGAAATACATTCTTACATTGGGTGAATTACATTCTTCCATTAGAACTAATTCGTTTTCAGACGTAATAAATCTATGCCCAAATAAAAGTATTTTGTATAGAAGGTCACCAAAACACTTCATTATTGAAGAGACGGGATTGGCATGTTGCAATTCGTATGCATTTGTGTAAATATAGACAGTTATAGCAACCAGTTACTGACTTTATCCAACTGTAATGTAATTGTATTTCAAATAGACGACAGTTTGTTCATACACAAACCTAAACATCTTCAAGATCGGGCATTCCACAAATAATTTGTGCCTTGTTAAGACGACACATCCATAATAGATTGTTTGAAACTGTGGTGTCTGAAAGGACCGTAAACGTCCTACTGTTTGTTGCCCGGAAACACCATGGTATGAGATCCTTCCAGAAATATGTGATTTAAACATGTACTCACAATCTAACCTTGATTCCCCTTGAAAAATACTCAAACGATCATATCGAATTTGACGAAAGTCAAACAAAGAGTAAAAAGATGTACCAAACAGAATTGCAGGGTGAATGTTAAAAGGCAACTATTGGAATAAAAGATATGAAATTCAAATACATTTTATTAAAATGTTCTATACAATAACAGCAATTATTTAAGGAGCAACTATACTTAACTACTCAGAGTTCGAATCTCGATAAAAAGTTTTTTTTTATATTACTTAAAGGTAAAAAGAACTAATTATTTAATTGGATAAATATTCGATAAACACTTCAAATAGATTACTTCTTTCGTGCTTTCTTCTCCATATGAACTCAAAAAGTTTACATGGCAATTTTTCAAATGTTCTCATTCTAATAGGGACCACTCTTTTAATGCCCGACCAAGTACCTTCAATTGTATTTGTGTGGTAACCTTCAGAATTTACAAATTCATACTTGTGGATTACCGATTGATGCAAAAACCGTTCACAAGTTTTAATATTATTATACCCGGCCCAACCATCGGTAACAATTACAGATCCAACTTTAACATGCTTGATAATAAATGCTGTTAGTGTTTCAGAATTTCTATTTTCCACCACAACACAAAACATTTTTCGCTGTTCCGTGCATTCTACTCCTCCAAAGACCCAAGCTCCTTCCACGTGATGTCCTCGGTTGTGCTTGCGTTTGCCGAACTTTGATTCGTCCAACTGAACTACAACGCTTTCACCGCCTATCTTTTGATCTTCTTCAGTCAGGGATTCTGTCATTACTTTCCTGATTATAGTTAATATACGATTCAATGTTTTTGCTGTGTGTCCTGTTATTATTTGAATGCTGGTAAATGTTACATTTGCAAGATAGTAATACAAAATCGTTAGGAATTCATTTCTTTGTATCCTCATTTTTGCAAATATTGTGCCGTGAAGTAATGAAAATGTATTGCGACATTTATAGTTACAGCATTGAATGTAAATAGCTTCTTTTCTTTTCAAAGCACCATTACAATTTGTACAATGTGTCGGCAAAACAAAAACTTGAGTAGATAGGAGATATTCGATAGACGTTGCATCATTCACTAAAAGTTGTGCGTATTCTTTTATAGATGGAAGCATTTGAAATTTTTTTTGGTCGATATATAAATGAAAAAGTTCAAACGGGATTCGAACTCTGAGCAGTTAAGTATAGTTCAACCTTATTTAATTTCCATGAATGGTTTATGACATTTTATCTTGGAATCTTTGATTAACAATAAAAGAGATTAACAGTAAAAGAAATTAACAATAGAATAAAAGACTCAACAATTTATTTTGCTTTAAAGAAAGATTTCACCTTTTTTATTTTATAATACCACACTGTAAAGTAAATAACAGAAAAGAAGCAGAAAATAAAAGACTTCTTATAATAATAATTAGCCTCTTTATTGTGTTTAATTTTAACCTCCTTCAATTGCATGTTAGCCTCAAAAGTTCCGGCCAGATCAGACTCCACTTTAGTTAACAATTGTTTAAGCCTCGTCTGGTTTTCATCCGAACTATAATTAGTGTCAATGGAATGCCTTACTGTAACCTTTATAGGTTCCTTCTGTGTGTTGTACATAGTCACTTTATAAACACCTTTCTTGTCAAATTTATAATCCATGTTCTGTTTGTAAAGTTCGTAGTCAGAAGAGGAGTCTTCTTTGAGGAATGTTGTTGGTTTACTTATGTAGAAATAGAAGGAGTCAGTGTCTGATAGGTTGACACATCTCATTGTAAACTGTAAACCGTCTTCCTTTACTTCTTCGAAAAATTCTTTTGTACCACTTGGTAACCAAAAGGTTGTTGACGCTTTTATTAAATTTAAAATGAAAATCATTTGGGGCTGTTTTTATTATTTATTTAATGAATTTAATAAATTAATTATTATTATTTATTTATTTAATAAATTATTATTTATTTATTAATTATTTATTTAATTATTATTTAATAAATTTAATAACACATTTAATAAATTAATTATTATTATTTATTATTTAATGACAAAAATCAACCAAATAAATATCTAAAACCTCGAGTTTGAACACGCTCTTTTTCTTAGAAATGAATAATAATATATTTTCCTAGAAGCAAATAATAATATATTTTCTGATTTATTTATCAGATTTTCTGTTGATTAATAATCTTTATCGATAAAAATTTCGGTCTGGAATATTATGTTCAAGAGGATCCTTAAATTGCAGCACAGTTTTTATCAGGAAAATTATTTGGAGTATATTCTTGGTGTAAAAAACAGCTGCTATAAATAAATATACGTGGTTAATAACCATTGTATTGAGACAACCAGCCATTTATTAATATAATTACACCATTCTCTGAAATGACAAAACTATTTTATAGTACGGTTTTTTTCTTTAAGAAATGCGGAGGGGAAAAAGATATTATATTTACCGACTGTTATGTTTAATAGCCTTAAACATAACAGAAGTTATCATTAATTAGAGGTTGGATATCCAACAACTAGAAGTTGAGGATCAAGTTGTTTTTTGGAGAAGACCATTATGAATTCCACAGGTGGATGTGTATGTCTTCAAAGAAAAGGAACCTTATAAATTTCAAACAAAAACCACATTTTTACATACAAACCATATCATAATTCATGAGGCGGATTGAAACAAACAATTACACAACCAATAATTAAAAATGTACATTGGTTGATTTTGAAAACAAGAAACAATCTATGAAAGATATTCATTGAAATAAAACATTCTTTATCTTATTTTATAAAAAAATCTGTTAAAACTCAAAATGTTAGTGGGTCTAACATTTTTAATAGACTCTATGAATATTTATTCAACTAAATGGTCTATCGTACAACCTAATACAATCTATCTCTTAGTACGTGACCAGTAAACGGCTTTTATCACAGTTTCTTTTTGAAACTCTTGCAATGTATTAAAAAGATATACTCAGAACGAAGATTTGATTGACTGTAGAAAAGTTTGCATATATTTTTAGAAATATAACAAAACCTGTTATTTGACAAAGGTATAAGCTGTATGAAGTGTGTATATTTCGAATATGTGACCGAAATAACTCACCTAATCTAACAATGGGTATTGTGACAGATATGAGAAATTGATTCCTAAAACCAAATAAAAACTAAATAGTTTAGAGGGCTTGGTTCTTCTATTGTACAATTTTTATATAAAAAATGACACACTTGCAGATAACTTTTTGTGGTTTGTGGGAGATTTCACGGCAATAAACGATGTTCCTATAGAATGGAAGACTGAAAACTCCCCGGTTCGCTGTAAATATAAGACTGTTGTTCTTTTACGGTGTGTCACTTTAACAATATTTAGTCTTAGTGAAATTAGTGAAAGAACGAAGAATAAAGGAGGATGTTTTATTTAAAGATGATATGTACGGATAATTTAATTTATCACGGTTTTAAACTCTTAATTAATTATGAATACTTTGAACTATTAAGTATTATATTTGTTAAATAAATTAGAACAATAGACCGCCCATAGCGAGACTCGGGCTTCTTTTGTATCTTATAACCATTTGTTGATTTTCCAAAGAATTTTGATGATCTGTAAAAATGTTCCAACATTTAGAAGTGTAGACTAAGGAGGGTGTTTTCAATCGTCGTTACTTACAGCAATCTGAATATCATTTAGTGAATTTTATCATGAATATTCAATTTCCTTGAATCATACTTGTGTTCATTTGACCAATGAAAAGATACTGTCACATTTACGATCGCGTTATAAATAAAAAAGTGTTTACCATGATTTATATTCAAGAAAGGTTTATCCTTCTTGATTATTTATAATCTAATCTTCAATTTCAAAAATTATCGTAAATTACATTTGTAAATAATTCATTCCCGAATTTTTCAAATATCCTAAAAAAAAATTAAATCAGTTGTTTTCCTCGTTGTAAAACAGGCCTCCTAAACATTAAAAATTACCCTTTTTACAAACATGTTGGTACATGTCGGACGAAAACTACAAACATTCTTTTAAAGGATTATAAATATGTTGAGTGATATTAAATATTTTCAAGATAAATGAAATAAATGGGTTATCAAATGCAAGTTTTTGCATTTTTCTGCAATAAATGCATTTTTTTTAAGAACAATGCAATTTTTTGACAGCCTCGGATATTAGTGTAATTCAACAAACATTGTATTATTGAATCAATACGATAAGAATATATCTAAAAATTCTTTTTAAATTTTAAAAAATATATAAAATATAACACCTTTTCCTGTAGATATCCTCGAAAGAAGAAACATTCTCTTACCGACTTTCTATTAAAACCAACACATTAATTTTGTAATTAGAGTTACTCTATTCGGATGTACTGATTTGTGATCAAGAAAAGTGAACCTATCATACATTCTGATTTAAAGGGAATATGGCCTTACATAAAAGGCAGTGTCTGCACACTCTATTAAAAGAGACGGATGATTGTTTTTAAGACACAAAATAATCAATCTTAAAGGTGTAGAAATATTTTAAGCTGCAACTTTAAGCCTTTGCAAAAAGATACTTAAGTATAAAACGGATCAATTTTTACAAGAAATAAATAATTACAGATCCAGAAGTTTGTACCATGATATCAATACATTCTATCCCAATTTCTGGTATGTATCTAAGAAGCTAAATAAAAAAAGTGTATCAAGGAATTTGTATGTAAATGATTATCTTCGAGAGAAACCATCAATGGAGAACCAAAAGAGGCTTATTGAACATTCACTCCTATTAACAAATCAATTAAAATCACATCACAAAATTCAAAAAACTCGAGATACATTTTTCTGTATTTACAATGAGGAACGTTTTTAAAGCCACTTTACAAATAATAGTGCCGTATAAAACCAAAAAACTGTATGTTAAAATAAAAAAAAAGGAGTCAGGGATTGGAAATAAAGACATAAGTCTTCTTAAAGTGTATTCATAATAAATAAAACAATTTATTTTTGATCATTTAAGTTCCCATACTTAAATTGCTATTGTTTGTTAAATAGGTCCTTTTTATTTATAGAAGCAACGTGTATTACTCCATCATCGATTTCGTCGTTTTCACTGCTCTTCTGCAAAAAACGTTTAAGTTCCAGCGGCCATTTATATGAGTCATCCTCCATTATTTCATAAAGTGGGTTAGGAATTTTCGGTGTGGGTAAAGAGGGGGGATTAAAAGACGAATAATTGCAAATATTTAGGATTTTTAATCCTACAAGAATCTAAATTTAGCCAAATTAAATAATTCGTATTTTATTACAGAAACTTTAAAATACTTTCAGTGTCACAACAGCTTAAAAATCAATCAAATTAAATAATTCATATTTTATGAATATGATTATTGGTCTCTGTAAGCCTAAACAAGTTTAATTGGTGAATTAAAATAAAAAGAGAGATTAGAACATTATCATAATAATATATTTTACAAAAAAAAAGTATCCACAATGAAAGATTCCAAACTAATCAAAGTATTCAATATGTTTGCAGATAGCAGTAACCAAACAGTAAAAAAATCAGACTTACCACAACTACTCAAATTTATCGGGAAAGACATAGATGGAACTTACATAACAAACATTTCAGAAGAAGAAATTTCTTACCAAGAATTCTTAAAAATACTTGACAATTCCGAAGATTTGGTGCCGCCTTATGATCAATTAAAGGAGGCCTTCGAATTTTATGATTCTGAAGGCACTGGATATGTTGCGTTTTCAGATATTGTAAGAATAATGGATAATAGAGAGAATAAGGAGAATGATAACGAAGAAGAGGAGGCTTTGGGTGAATTGATGGCCATCTTAAGTCCAGATAAGGATGGGAAAGTGAATTATTTGGCTCTTTTTAAGAATTGGTATGAAATAAAAGATTAATGTTTCCTTTTTTGGTGTCTTTATTAATTAAATGGAAATTTAAATAATCGTATTCTCTAAAAATAATATTTGTGTAAATTGGCTATTTGTTTAACCCTATAAAGCTTTTTATATGATAAGGGCACTTCTGTAGGAGAGGACCCAGATATAAGGGGGGGTCTTGATTAAAATAAATAAATTTAAAAATAGAAAAAGTAATTTAATTAAAAGATATTTAAAATAATATTAAGTAAAGATAATATAAAAAAATACATGCTTTTAAATGAATTAACAGATCGCGATATTTATGCCATAACAAGCTCCGAAGAAACAAGCATTGCTTTCTGCCAAGAAAATGGTTTACTGCCTACATTTAAAATATGTTGTGGTGAAACACAGATTTTAATAAAACGTAAAAAAGGTGGACGAACAGTTTTTAATTTTCGTTTTACTAACACTTCCTGTATAAAGGAATATAGTGTTCGTCACAACACTTTTTTCAAAAATTCTAAATTAAAAATCAGTCAAATATTACTATTATTATATTTTTTTTCAAAAAACGAAACAAGTTTAATAAATCTGAAAAGGAAAATCGGCATACAACAAGACCACACTTTGGTAGATTAGTTGAATTTTTGTAGGGACATATGCAGTAAATATTTTATAAATCATTCCATATTAAGTGGAGGGATTAGAAAAAAGGTTGAAATCGACGAGGTACATTTAGTAAAGAGGAAAAACAATGTTGGTAGAATCGTACGAGAAAAATGGACACTTGGTGGATACGATGTTGAGACAAAGCTTGGTTTTATAGTTGAAGTGCCGGATAGGAGAAGAGAAACGATTTGGGCACTAATTTTTCAGTATGTGCGACCGGGTAGTGTAATAATATCGGGTTGTGCCTTGATTTATACCGGCTTGGAAAATTATGGTTATTTTCATTTTACTGTAAATCACAG
Organism: Tipula confusa; assembly: GCA_963556175.1. Lineage (NCBI taxonomy): Eukaryota > Metazoa > Arthropoda > Insecta > Diptera > Tipulidae > Tipula > Tipula confusa. The sequence continues at coordinate 33,519 of CAUVYK010000393.1, read as the reverse complement.
TCGAAATTTTGTAGATCCTTTAACTGGTGCTACTACCAACCATGTTGAAAGTCAGTGGCAGAAAGTTAAGTAAGCGCATAAACAACAGTTCGGGACATCAAGAACAAATTTAACTGCACACCTAAATGAATTTATGTGGAGGCAGCGTTTTAATAATTCATTTGAACACTTAGTTAGTCATGTGAATGAAATTTATCCTAATTAAACTTTAATTTATTAAATATATTTTTTGTTTTAAAAATTATTCATTTTAAATTTTATTTATTTTCAAAATTATTTATTTAAAAAATCTGGGTCCTCTCCTACAGAAGTGCCTGATAAGGCTTTACTCTAAGGAAATCTTGTTAACTATTAATCTTTTGTTTAAACTTATTCACTTCATAGATTGAGTCATTCAGATTTATTGTTGCGACTGTTCTCAAATATTTTTGTTCAGGTGAACAAATATTGTATCTTACTTAATAATTATTATGTGAACAAACGATTCAAATTTTGAATGTTTGGAGTTTTAATTACACCTGGTTCAGCATGTCTTTGAATTATAAGAGCACAATTGTTTTATTTATTTGAAGTATTTAAAAACTACAACCTCCTTTTTCGTTGGTCTCTGTTTTTTTCTCTACAAGAATTTTATTTTTATTCCTACTAAATTAACACAATAAATCTACTTTCATCTTGATGTAATGAAAAGCATCCTCATATTTGGGGACGATCATTTACTCAAATTGTTTGTCTCGGTGGTTTGTTTGCAATGTGAATTCACTTATTGCATTTAATTGAGAAGGCTTGATTAATAACCAATATACTTCAGAGATAAAAACCCCGGGCAATTAACAGGTACGTCTAATTGTAGAACAAATCTATTAATGCCCAGGTTTGAAACACGTGTTATTTTATTTGGGGTTTAGTTTACATGGTAAAATATCTTATCACATAGTTAAAACTGCTAGTGAGAGAACACAAAGAGGGGTAAAAACATTTTGTTAATTATCATTTTAATATTCATAATTTTCTCTTTAAAGAAAGTACGAAAGGAATGTTGTCATCCTCGTTATTATCTCACAATCAAGAATATCGACAGTGTATTTACACCGAGAATTGTTTTCTGTGTGTAATGTTTATCCAACTAGTGACTACTTTCGGCACTTCTGTAGGACAACCCGAACAATAAGGGGGAGTCTTGTGTTTTAAAAAAAAATAAATTAAATAAATAAATAAAAAAATTATACCCAAAAAAAAGTTTTAACTAGTATTAATAATCGAAAAACATATAATATAACTGACAATGAAGACTTTTACCGAAAAAAAAAGGTCTTTTGACTTTTACAAAACTTTGTTGTGAGGACATTTTGCATGTTATTAAACGAGTAAACCATGAAAAGTCTATTTTGCTTTTCGTTGCAAATTATGTCATGCCGGAAAGAATATAGTATTAAAAAAATACGTTTTTTGAAAATTCAAAGCTTTCAATAGATCAGATTTTACTTATTATTTATTTTTTCTCCCAAAACGAAACAAGTTTAATTAGCTTGAAACGAAAAACCGGTATACGTCAAGATCGTAGATTAGTTAAATTTCTGCGTGATATTTGTACCCTTTATTTTATAAAACTCCCAATTTTAGTTGGTGGTATTGGAAGGACAGTGGAAATTGATGAGGTTCACCTGTAAAACGCAAAAATAATGTTGACCACATTGTAAGAGAAAAATGGGCGTTTGAGGGTTATGATGTTAAGACAAAACAGGGTTTATGTCGAAGTTCCTGACAGAAGAAGAGAAACAACATGACCATCAATTTTACAAAACATTAGGCCAGGGAGCATAATTATTTCAGATCGCGCTTTAATTTATAACGGATTAGAAGACTACGGATATTTTCACAAAACGGTGAATCATAGTAGGAATTTTGTAGATCCTATAACGGGAGCGACAACCGACCATGTTGAAAGTCAGTGGCAAAAAGTAAAACAGGCCCACAAACAACAGTTTGGAACTTCAAGAACTAATTTAATAGCCCATTTAAATGAATATGTGTGGTGACAGAGGTTTGGTAATTCTTTCGATAGTTTAGTAAAACATATTAATAAAGTATATCCTAATTAGTATTAAATCGTAGTCTTTAATTATATTCTAGTATAATTCATATAATACAGTCCGACCACGAATTTGGTGCGACCCCGCCTCATCTGAAAACTTCGGAGTTGTGGCATATATTTTTACAATTTCGACATTCACCTTTTAAATTCCACCCCAAAATTAAATAATTCGAAATTTTACCCACTTTTGAGGCAATTTATACATTTTTTTAAGGTTACCAAATGAAAATATTGTCAGAGAAAGAAAAAGAAAAATTTGAAAAAGATTATCGAGAGATAGGAATGTTAGAAAGGAGATTAGCAACGAAATATAAAATCTATAAAGGAAGCGTTTCTAGGCTTAAGAAAGACATCAACAAATCTTTTATTGATGACATCGATTCAACTTTGCAGGAGAACGATATATCCTATTATAAGGATTTAGATGTTCAGATGTTTGAGGTGTTTTTACGTCTTAAGAAATCATCATACCTTTAAATGGGACTAGTATTAAATTTATAGCTTTGAAAATCGCAAATAAATTGAATCTTATAAATTTTAAAGCTTCAAATGGTTGGATCGACAGGTTTAAGAAGAGACATGGGTTAATGTTTAAAAACATTTCTGGTGAGTCGCAATCTGCAGATAAGACATACTTAGCAGATTTCAAAACGACATTCCAAAATAAATTAGACGTGTTCGGTAAACACAATGTATTTAATTGCGACTAAGCAGCTTTATACTACAAAAATCCACCAAGAAAAAGTTTTGTTGTATCGGGAGAAAACTGCAAAGGATTAAAGTCAAATAAAATGCGTATAACTATTATGTTAAAATGCGATATGACAGGCGAAAAGCTAAACCCATATGTTATTGAAAAACCCGAGAACATTAAAGAATTTTAATCTGAACCAGGTTGGTGTCGACTACACACATTCATCAAAGGCTTGGATGTCAACGCAAATATTTAAAAAATATATAAATGAATTGAATCCAATAATGAAAAAGAAGGAAGAAAAATACTTTTAATCTTAGACAACGCCCGGCCCATCCACTTATTTAATTTAGTAACGTGGAACTCATGGTTCTGCCAAAAAAACACAACGTCTATTATGCAACCTTTAGATATGGGAATAATAAAGGTTTTTAAAAGTCATTATTTTAATGCTCTGATCGATTCGTGTGATTTTGAAGAAGTCGGAGACAATATCGATATCTTTAATTCAATCAACATTAAAGATGTGATCCTTTTGATTTCAATAGCGTGGAACATGGTCACAAAAGAATCCTTATTAATTGTTTTATAAAAGGATTGGAAGACGAGATAACATACATCGCAGAAGATATAAGTATGAACAATCTTGAAATTCTATTAGAAAAAAAGATTGATGATGTTTATGATGAAGCAGTTATTGGAGAAGAAGACGAAAGCAATGATTATTTAGGAAGTAAAAAGGAACCAATAGATGCCATAAAATCAGTTTAGCATACTTTGATAAGTTTTATAGCGCCACATCAACCATCTCTTCCTCTTCTGAGTTAAAAGTCCTGCTTTTAATAAAAATCGAAATGATCAAGGATCGGAGAAGAAAATATAAATACGGTAATAAAATTACAGACTATCTTACGAATAAATAAAAGATTTTTTTATTTGTTTTTTTTTTAAGAAGAGATTATTTAATTCTTGACTAAAAAAATATTTATTATTTGAAGTGAAAAAATCGCGAATTGAACTTTTGGATGCCTTTAAACCAGAGGTTTAGAAAAACCCCGCCCCAATTAAAAACCTCGCTTTTTGGGGCACTTTTTTAGAAAAGTGCCCCCCAAAACGGGGTCGGACTGTAAAAATTAATAAATTAATAATAAAAAATAAAAAAGGTAATAAATTAAAATTAAAAAGGTTATTAATAAAATCCAAATTTATTGTACTTCCAATAAAGATAACATTTTTTCAAGAATATCATCCCTAAAAATTTACTTGAATCTCGAAACATAAACTTTCACAAGAAGATTATAAAGATTTTCATAGTTAGAACCACTCTCCCTTAATCTCTTTTTAATACCACCACATACCTTCAATAGTTTGGGTGTGTTCTCCGATATTAGAATTGACAAAAGATAACGAATAATTTACAGTCATGTGTAAATATCCTAAATCTGCACCAATTTCGGTTAAAACCCCCTTCACACACCCCTACTTCGAATCCCAAAGAATGCATATTTTTAATATGAGTTTTTTTATTTAAATTAATAAAATTATTTATTGTTAAAAAGGTTCCAAACTCATAAATTGTACCAAAAAAATTCAAACATCCATTATTAAATCAAAATCTTTAGCATGTTCCATTATAACCTTAAAAACATCTTCACTGTTATATTTTCTTTTAAAGCAAAATTCCGCGAAATATAACACTAAATTACTTCTATTGAGAATAACTTTCTTCCTCAACCAACGCTTACAAACAGACCAATTTCCTTCAATTTCTTGGGTATTAGCTTCGGTTATAGGATCAATAAAATTAGTTTTATGATTGACTGTTAAGTGAATATAACCCAAATTGCTCAATCCATTATATCCAGCCTACCTATCGGTATATAATATTGATCCAATCTCGACATGTTCTAAAATTATTTGGTGCAAAGATTCCGCTGAGCGAGAGAAAGATTCCACGAAAAAACATCTGTTATTTTCGGTATCTATGCCTCCAATTATCCAAATTTTCCGAACAGACCTTCCCACATTGTACTTTCTCTTACAAAATAAACTTTCGTCTATTTGTACGATTTTTCCCACTCCTCTTATTTTTCTAGAAATTTGACGTTTCAATATTTCAAATACAAACAGCTGAATTTTACAATACCATTTATTTATTGTTTTTTTACTTTTAGTTTTCATTTGTTTTTGGGCATTCTTTTGAAGGGTATCAAGAGCCCACCAGTTTATTAGTTCAATGCATTTATAGATCTTAAGTTTAAGTTTGTAAAATAAACTTCTTTTAAAAATTGAATTTTCATTTCTGCATTTTCGACAACGAAACGTTTGTTTGCGTGAATTTATTAGTAATGTCATCTGTATTCCGCAGTGGAGGCATAGTTTGGTGGCGTGTATGTAATTGTTGTTTTTAAGCCATTCAATAGTTTTTCTGGTGTTGGAAGTGTGTAGAATTAGTTTTCTCATGTTCATGGCTTATGATTTGTAATTTTATTAATTTAAATAAAAAAACCCATATTAAAAATATGCATTCTTTGGGATTCGAAGTAGGGGTGTGTGAAGGGGGTTCTAACCCCAATTTCTTCTAATCTATAATCAATAAAAAATTTTTGTAGTACTGGTAGCCACCTTTCCTCGAATAATCTTCACTAAAGAATCCCTCGTTCTATTTTCAACAATCTCAACAATAAATGTTTCCGGACTGCCACGTACAACACCCCAATAGCCCATGTTTGATATTGAAGGGGTCTCCCCCTATGATATTTGTTTTTTGTTAAAACAGTGTCGTCAATCTCAACGATACAACCAGGCCCCGTATTTGCTGAACTTCAAAATATGAATAAATATGTTCAAAGGCAATAAGATTAAACTTATTATACCATCTATTTATCGTTGAAGGCGTGGTATTTAATTTTATACAAGCAGTTTGGTATTAACATCATTGAACCCTTAGCAAAGCAACACGAATATTTGTTCTAAGGGGTGTGTTTACCCTGGAAAATTGCTTTTTTAAAAGAGTTCGTTCATTTGTACATTTCGTCACATTTCTTTTAACATAACATCTATATTTGAAAATGTCACGGGTCGGGCTCATTTATACTTCACATATTTCACAGCAAGGAACACGCAGAACTTGTTTTCGAGCAAAAAGCCAACAAATTTTCTTCATTATAAATTATACGTTTAATTACGTGAAGTTTCATTTATTTTACTATTTTTTTCATCTATTACCTTTTTTATTTTTTATTATTAATTTATTAATTTTTTATTATTAATTTTTTATTTATTAAATTTTGAATTTAGGGGTGGGGGTAAAAAAGAAATTTAACCCAGAAATGTATCGGTAGACTAAAAAATGTTTTTAGGACACATATATTCGTGAATATGATTTGTATGTGTATAATCGTCGCCACACTTATACTTTTAAATTTTCTTTTACATTCATTCCAATTAGCTTCTATGTTATTTATGTAAACATCAGTAAGCGAATCTTTAAAAAAATTATTTTTTCGACCTCATGCACAGATGGACCAAGCAACGATAATGGGAAAGGCTGTTCGAATGGATAGTTTCGCATAAGTTATAAACGCTTAAACTATCGCTCTATATTCTAGAGTTTACAGAACAACTTGTTGTATTATGAGAAAAGGTGTATCTTCTTTTCGGATTTCTTACTAATTTATAAATATTTTTTTGATAATGTATCAAAAAATCCAAAGGCCCAGTATTTTTTTCTTATATTTTTCAGTTGGATTACCCATGTTCGCCTTTAATTTCATAAATCTTGATTCGTCTGTGTGCACTATTGGTTTTCTTCCCCAAACATCAATTGTTCCGGAAACATTTTCCTGATACATAATTTACGTATTTTTTACCATTTTATGCAAATTGGCAAGCTTGTTCCTATTTTAATAGACACGTTTTCAAACACTAATTCATATAGTAGAACTAGAAACATCTAAATGGTATTTTTGTTAGCTTAAAAAGTTAATGATAATATGTATCTTCCTATGTCGTGCGTTTGTTCCCTTTTTTCAAGATGCGCCACATAAGACTGTTTAAACTCAAGTTTTTTGCCTCTTTTTTAAATTTCGACGGTTTAGACAACAAAGGCGGTTGTTAATAATTTTTATTTCAAATAGCTAGATTAAACGGTTTTGGTTATTTTTAACTATTCAATAGAGTGTAAATAAATTCATACAGTTTATTAAATTATTATTTTAATTGTTATTATTTTAAAAATTGGGGGGTGTTTGTTAATGATAGTCACATAACTTTTTTCTGGTGAAACTTCTTCTTGTACCACCAGAATTCAAATATGGATTATGTTTTTAATAAAAGATTAAATGATTATTTTTTATTTCTTTGCCTCGATGATTCCAACACGCAAAAAATTACAATATTTTTTTGAGGATGAAGACTGTGCAATTAGATATTTAAAAGAAATGTAGGCTTTTTTGAGCCTAAATCTATCATAAATAACAAATACAAGAACAAAATTGTTTGACTATAAGTGTTAAAAAAAGACTTGTAAAAAAATTTAGTCTTTATTAAAAGACATAGTTTTCGCCTAGAAAACCTTAAAGTTAAATGAAATGTCCGAAGTGTTTGTTCAATTATTATGTCGCAAATTGTTCATTTAACACGCCTGTTAAAACAACAGGATTGAGTAAAAAAACAATATACCATTATATAAAAATAATTTATGATATTTTTAAACATGCTACTAACTTTAGCGTTCGCTAAAATTGGAGGGCGAATATTTTAGTTCAGATAGATGTTTTTTGATACGTCAAAAGAAAACATCATTCCTGCCATGCCGTAGAAACTGGTTTGTTATTTGGGTGAGTAAAAGTGATTGATTGAAGTATTTTTTTGTAATATCGATTTATTCAAGAAATAAGGAAAATCTCAATAATGCAATTTCAAATTTTATTTTGCCCGGGTCTATCTTTATTTCAGATTCTTGGAAAGGCTACAATTTATTCGAAAAAATTTTGATTTTATACACTATTCTGTTAACCATTCTATTGAAAATAAAAATAGGATGGACACCATACCAATCACATAAAAGGTATGTGGAATGCTTTAGATTTTATATTGTCAAGAAGGGTAGGAACATCTGCGAAAAATCAATGCAAGGTTTTCGAATTCATTTGGAGAAGACAGCACGTAAATGAATACATTTTTGAGTCTTTTACCAATGCAATTGAAAAATAAAATCTAAAATTATGTGTTTTTGCATATTATTTGAAATAAAAATAATTTGTGCTCAAACACGGGGTTACCAGAGTAAATTATATCCCTTTGTTTGATCCAGAAGGCGGTAGAGAAACGGTAACCCAAAATTTTCAACAGTAAAAAAACCATATTAACTAATTAAAGGATATGGCCATCAAATACAAAACCTTATAATATCACACTCTGGATGGACTAAATATCTTGTTTATATTTTAAAACCATATGTAAAAATCATTCAGATATTAACAATAAACTAAAATATTAACAATGAACTAAAGATCTGTAGAACAATAATTATTTAATTATTTCCTTTTTATAAATTGAAACAGTTGGATCGTGGAAAATACATCTGCTTCATCACACTTGGATTTATTGTCATCGCTATATCTTATCCATTCTTTTCCTGATCTAATGTAAGAGATGTAATGTCCTGATGTGCTTGAACCTCCTAAATGTCTAATCACGCCACATAAAACATAATTGAAGTCATCATAATGTATTGTAGACAATTTTTCTATTTCAATTTTGTCTAACATACCCCTTTTATTTTTAATATTTGCTGCTATGAATCCACTATTGCTAACAATCAATATATAAGGAAAGTTTATAACATCTGTAAATTCATTTGTTTTAAGAAAATCCTGTATACCATCTTTACCATAACTATCGTTAGTAGATTTACAACAGGTATTATATGATCTTTATATTTATCTTTAACTATAAGACAAAAAAAAGAATTTTACTTCATTATTTTCTTCAGATTTATAAATCGTCGTCAGGAGGCATTCTAAAAACTCTGAAGCACAGTTTTGTTCACCTGGTTTAATTACAATAGTAGATTTTTTCTTTATTAACTTTAACAATTTAACATAATCTTCATAGCATTCCCGTACATGATCTGCTTTCCTAAATCTCTTCAATAACTTAATAAAAAAAAATCCATATTTTGATTTTAAAGGTGGAAAATGATCTAAAAACGGTAGCAAAGTTCTCAAACTGGAATTTAAAAAACAGAAATTTCCTAAAAACCATGGGGGACGTGGATTCTTATAAGAACTTCCGTGTTTCTTGTAGGGTTTTGCAAATGTCTCAAGACTACATTTCTTCGATATATCATTTAAATCACAATGTATTTTGATAAATAAATAAATGTTGGCTATAGTGTAAAATGAAAATATACTTAATAGGCCTATTCTCATTGCTCTAGACATAAATGGGCTATCCTTGTTTTAAATATTAAAAACTACGATGATCATCGATAAATTATTTTTAAAGGAGATTGTATAAAACATGTAAATAGAACGTTCTTTTTGCGTACAAACTATTAATTGTCGGTTATAAAGTAGGAATAAATAGACAGTGCAATAAATTAACACATAAAAAGAGTTAAATTGATTAACATATTATGATATATTAAAAAATCTTCTTATTTATTTTATCATTTTTAGTTTGAATAAGTTCAACCTTTTTTCAAATATTCAAAAATTAAATCGAATGAATAATTATATTGTTGATTACAAGCACTTATATTTGATTATAAATCTAAATTTAAAAACACCCAAACACATGAATACGGGTGGGTGATACAATATGGGCCACATAAAAAATGATCCGGGGAAAAGGGTCACATAGTCTGGCATCATCAGGAGTTGAACACGACATATTTCCCGGCAGGTATAGTAGAATGACCACTGGTCTAGAACACTTAAAATATATCAAAATTTGGAGCTACTATAGTATTTTACTCAGAGTTCGAATCTACATGTAACTATTTATAAATTTTAAAATTTAATATTATTAAAAAAAATAATTATCTTATGTTACCACCACGAAATCTTTTAAAAAACTTATCTGATAATAAATCAATATTATTTTTAAAAATGAATAATATTCTTTCTGTACATACAAAATGTTTTAAGTGTTTATATCCACTAAACACAAAGAATATTAAACAACTACAATGCACAAATTATAAGTGTAGATATATAACATCTTTATTTAAGGTTGTATATTTGAGAATATGAAAAAGCTCGCATCTAACTTTCTAGAAGTTGCTTATTATTAGCTAGAAAAATGCCCATTTATATCAATTCAAACAATAACAGGCCATTCATCAAACACAATAAGTCGTTTTTTAAAAATAAATTATCAATTAATAACCAAATCATTGGAAGAAAAGGATTGCCAAATTGGAGGTGAAGGGATAATCGTTCAATTAGACGAATCTAAATTCGATAAAAGAAAATATGAGAGAGGACCTCACGTTGAAAGATGCTGGGTTTCAGGTGGAGTCGAGTCAACGTCAAAACGAAAGATTTTTTTAAAGACATTAGAAAGCAGAAACTCTTCAACCCTAACAGACTTAATTATAAAACATGTCTTGCCAGGGTCGATAATCGTAACCGATGGATGGAAAGGTTATGAAAATATAAAAAATAATTTACGGTTCCAACATCAAACAGTAATTCATAAATATGAATTTTTTAATGCTGCATGTTTTCATACAAACACGATCGAGGCAAGTGGTCTGGAATAAAGCGTACAATACCAATTATAATGAAGACTTTCGACAAATTGGAATGCAAATTGTTTGAATTCATATGGCGACGCAAACACGAAAAGAAAAATTTATGGGAAATATTTATTGGTAACATGAGATAATAGTTTTTTTTAATAGTATTATATTTTAAAAATTTATAAATAGTTATATGTGGATTCGGACTCTGAGTAAAATACTATAGTTCAACCCAAAATTTTATTGAAAATATACATTTAAATATTTTTATTGTTGTAAAAACACATATATTCTGTTTCATGTTTCCAGAAATTATAAACAACATCATATTGTCTCTTGTTAACAACAAGTACAATATTGAAAATATCCCCAAGTTTATTAAAGATGATTTTGAAACTTTGTCCGGCAAAACCGAAAGGGAAATAATTGACATTCTCATATCAGCTGGATAATTAAAAGGTTCAGGAATTTGTTTTGAATGTCATTGTATCCTCGAGAAAATCTTTTTTTATAACGAACGTCATCCTTATATAAGATGCACAAAAATAACATGTTCACGAAAAGGAATTTCCAGTTTGAAAGACACCATTTTCGATGGAGTAAAAACTTCATTCAAGGCCACATTAAACGTGTTATATTAAATTAGTTGCAGAAGATCAGTTTCCGATGCCAGCGAAACACTTAATCTTTCTAAAAAAAGAGTCATGTCTTTTTATAAGCTTTTTCGGTCTAGTATATTTTTTTCCTTGACAAATTTTCGGTTAAAATTGGAGGCCCGGATATTATTTTTCATTTTGATGAAACACCAATTACATCAAGACATGTAATATGGAAAGGTATATACCTTCTAATACGTTTGGGTTGTAGGTGCTGTCGATATACGAACAAGAAGCTGCCTTTTAAAATTTTGCCGTTAATATCAAGATCAGATTTGTTTGCTTTTTTAAGTGAATGGATTTTACCGGGAAGTGTAGTTCATGCTGATTGTCTCGCTTCTTATAATACACTTTCATCTTTAGGGTTTACGCATTTTACTGTAAACCATTCAAGGAATTTAGTAGGTCCAGATGGAATACACAAAATTGGGTCGAAGAAATTTTTGGTTTTATGAAAAAAATGATGAGGAAATATGATTTTAATTAGTCCAGTGTAGGAAATCTTAATTTTTGCTTGCTGAATTTTTTTTCGATATTCGTTTAATATGTGGAATCAAAAAATGCATTTATTGGCTTATGTTTTGTTTTAAAGAAAGTTCGTTTAGAATTAGATTCGTAACTAAATAATTATTCAACTCCCAATTTTAATTTTAAATTAATTTATATTTAATTAATCTTTTTTTAATTATTTTTTATGTGGCCCATATTGTATCACCCACCTCATGAATGCACTCCTTGGTTTTATGAAATAACAAAATACAGATGGGGCGTTATAATTTACGTTTTTGGCTAAAAAATAAAAGAATAGGTACTTTTTCGGAATTTCCCCCCGGATAATTAATTTTAAATTATAATTAAAAAATAATATTTTAAGTTTTACAAATTTTAATATAACTATATTTTTAATTTATCCAATGAATATTTTCGAACTTGTAACCTTAACAAACAATGATACGTCAACTTTGGCCTTTTGCCAAAACAACGGTCTTATACCGACAGAAAAACGCTGCTTAGTTTGCAGCAGGTTAATGTCAGTTGTTAGTTCAACTAAAACAATATTTCCGTTTCGTTGGCGCTGTAGTCGCCCATGTAGAGTGGAAACAAGTATTTTAAAAGATACATTTTTTGAAAATAGAAATTTGCCAGTAAACGAAATAATATATTTTATTTATTTTGGGCACAAGATGAATGTAGTGTCAAAAAAAAAAAACATGAATTAAAGTGGCAATCTGAAGCGATTATCAATTGGCGGTCATATATGCGTGAAATTTGCGGCTTGAAATAGAATTGACGAGCACACAAATTGGGGGGATTGGACACACTGTTCGGATTGATGAAGCTCTATTTGTAAGAAGAAAATATAATAGGGACGATTAACAATACAGCAATGGGCTTTTGCAGGCATCGATGATGAAACAAAAGAATGTTTTATTGTTTGTGTTGATAGAAGAGACGCAAACACACTTTTGCCAATTATTCGAAATAAAATTGCACCTGGCACCACTATAGTTAGTGATCTATGGCGCGCTTATAATACTATAGGTAAGTTTGATTTTATTCATTTAACTGTTAACCATTCGGTAAATTTTGTTGACCCGCTAACACGTGCACATACGAACAGGGTTGAGAATTTGTGGATGAGAGCTAAAAGAAGAAATAAGAAGGAATGTGATACTAGGAAAGATTTATTGGATACTTACTTTCAAGAGTTTATGTGGAGAAGTAAATACAATACTAATATGTTTGAATGCATGTTAAGTGATATACGATTGTTCTTCTATCCTAATCGACGTTTAAGTATTATGAATTAAATTTAAATCTATTTTTTATTATTTTTTAATTATAATTTAAAATTAATTATCCGGGGGGAAATTCCGAAAAAGTACCAAAGAATATTCTTGTTTTTATAGAATTAAAAAAATAAGGAAGAAATAAAAAATAAATATTTAATTAAATTAGTAAATAAACCTCGTTTCTTTTAATCGTAAATCTTATCGAATAACCAGCAATTAGATCAATTATTTGTATTTTTTGGCAATTCGAAATGTCATATTTATTCACTTATCCCCCCCGATTT
>CAUVYK010000393.1:0-20044 GCA_963556175.1 Tipula confusa | reverse complement strand
TTTAGTTTTGAGGGTTTAAATACTGTTTTGACTAATATTTAGTTTTTTCGAATCTGTTATTGAGTAGACAATTTAAAGCTATAGATTACCAAATTTGGTTGTTTTATGAGAAAGACATGGCTAGATTTGTTTTTATTCTATCTGTAAATATATTAAATAGAAAGGTAATTTAAATTTTGATGTTGTTTTAAAAGGATAGGATTGTAAAAGCTGATTGTTTGATTATTAAAAACATGTTTTGTTTGAAAAATGACTGTTGTAAATCCTTTTATGGTTTATTGAAACCAACACAAAACATGGAATTTGGTTTTGAGATATTCTATTTTCTGTATGTACACGTCAATCTTAACGGAACATTTAGACTCGAAAACAATTAAAAGTAACCTTACAAAAACTATTTCTTCCGTAATTATATCCAAATCTTAATTTATGAGTTTTTAAAAATAGGTTCTTATTACTCATTAATGTATTTTCCAAGTTTTTAATCTAAAATATAAAAAAAGTATTTTCAATTTTATCTTATTCCAAAAAAAATTCTAACCAACATATAACAGCACTAAAAGCAATTAAACACTGGTTATTGTAAATATTCAGATACATACTATTTTTGTTACAAATAAAGATATACATAACCATCATTATTTACCAACCGTGTAATTGGTAGCTGTTTGTTTTAAAAGTAAAACTTAAACAAAAATTGGGTGTCCTTATGTTGAAGCTGTTGTTAATGATCATAAACACGTTAATAAGTTTAACAATTTTATACTTCGTTGTTGATCTTAAAATGTCTCAGGGTGGTATTGAATTACCAAAAGGTGTTCCACAATTAAAAAAAAGTGAAAATGATCTAATGCCTCATAGAGGAATACAAAACAATCCAAACACAAATTTATTTATCCAATAATCAATATTTCAAAAATTTGGTGTTTGAAAAAATATCTGTAACAGTTTCAGATTAAAATGCTGAAAATTATAAAAAAAACAAAACAAAATAAAAACATGTTAGTCATTTTCTTCAGTTTTTGCTTTAACCAAACCTTTTTATTAAACCGCTCTATATGAACAAAACCAAAGATTCAGATTCCGAAAGTCAAGTACAATTAGATCATTATTCTTTGGGTGGAGGTCAATATATACCGGCAAAAAATAAAAGAGGCGTGCACCAAAAAATAAATCAAAGCATATCTCAAGCTAAGCTTAGTGCAAGTCCTACGAATTTAATAGACGTATTAAACCATGAATTCAATGATGTTAGTGCGGAACTAGGCAATAAATTAACTAGCCAAATACAAAACTTACAATCCAATGATAAAATTGATCATGAAAAGTTTCGACAGATCTTCGTAATAGGAAAACGAATAATAAGCGATGGCAGAAGAAAGGTAGTAAAAATAAATATTAAAGAACAAATCGTACCGAAAGAACATGCGCCCATAGAACAAAAAACAGATATTGGTACAAGAGCTTTATTGAGCTGTATTTTGTTTTTGTTAGCAGGATTGGTTTTTACAACAACAATAAAAATGTATCAAAACGTAATCAAAAGAAGATATTTAGATAAAGATCTACAAAACAAGGCGATTGAGCTCTAATTAAATTCGTTTAAATAAAAATGCTTTAAAGTTTTTTGTATATAATTTTTCTAAAAAAGTAGTTTTTTTAACTTCACTTGTATATGTTAAAAAACAAATAATTGACGTAAAAGGGTTGTTGGTCAATTATTCACATAAACACAACTTAATATTACCGATAATTTAAAAAAAAATCGTAGTTTGTCAACTAATAATTAATAAATTAAAAAGCATATGTCTTTATTTGAGATTTTATATTACATAAAAATTAAAAATACATCAATTAAATAAATACTTGATAATGTTAATTTGCGGGAGAAGCCAATTTTGCGCAGATTTAAACATTTTCTATAAAATTATAACAAAAGTAGGCACACATAAAAGTTTTTATCATTAAATAGAACACTTCATATTTATATTTCAGGTTTAATTTTAATTTGAAAAAACTTAAATAAATAGCAAACATATTAAGTTGCAATAAACAGATATTTCGGTTGGTAATATCCCAAAGTATCTCAACTGGGTAAGTGATTGGTTGAGTCTAGGAATCAATATAAATTTTGTTATGATTTAGAGTAAAATAAAAACAATCAAATTTTCTTAATTAAACAATCTGACCAATAATCGATGATGATTGTCAATACTCTTGTCCCGGTAGTTGTATTCGCATTGGAGCAAGTTCGAATAAGTTCGAATCATAAAAAAAAGAAAATTAAATAATACGTTTCAAAATTTATTATTTTCATGTTTTCGACGCCAAATGAACTCATTATGATTGCCATTATTTTTTTCATTGTTTCTACTTCCAATGGAAACTATTTCTTCATACCGGTCGAGTACTTTAATTTTATTGAGAGTACAACATTATTTGTTGACAAATTTATATTTTAAACTACTGTCTAATGTTAAAATTCATTAAAGGTCTTGATATGATTATGACTTGCTCCTATAACGGGCATAGTACCGGATCCAGAAAGAACATGTCTTACAATTAATTAATTCGGTGTTTCAGAATATCTTTTTTAAAGTATTTGTCCTAAACTCTTTTTTTGCATAGTGATTTTCACTTCATCAAATATCCAATGATCTTCTACAGAGTACTCACAATTGTGTATTATTTAGATGAATATCAATTTGAACAATTATGCCTCCATTACCAATAAAACAACCAAATTCGTCCAAAGACTTCAATATAATAATATTTATTAATTTTAAGGGGCAGCTGATAATTTTCTTTAATCGAGCTATTAAATCAAATTTTGAGTTCCAAAACCTTTGAAAATGTTTATTTTATCACTTTATTCTTTTAAAGGGGTCCCCTTAAAAATAGAAACAATCTTTCTATATTTACGATTGCAACGTTTAAATTCAAATATAGTCTTTTTCTTCAATACACCACGTCATTTATGAAATAATATTGAAGATTTTGTATGAAGATTAAAAGTTTCCCCCCAGAGTGATCAAGACTAAAAGTTCCCCCCAAAAAAAAAACATAAATAATAAAAATTTTTAAATAATATGAAATTTCTACATGAAATTGAAGAAGAACTAACAAGAATGTCAAAAAAAGAAATTATTGAATGGTGCATGGAAAATCAAATAATTCAAAAGGAGTTAAAATGTGAAAAATGTAACAATTTTATGAATTTAACTTGTTATAAACGTAATAATGATAAATATGCTTGGCGTTGCATGCATAAAAATTGTTGTCAGTTTAAAAAGTACTTTAGCATAAGAAATAATACCTTTTTCTTTGATATTAAATTCGAAATAATAATAATTCTAAAAATTTTAATAAAGTACAGCACATTACATTCCAGTTCAGAAGCTCAATTGTAAATTATTTTTCCTACTCAGAATCAACAATTTTAAAAATTATAAATAAATTAATATTGAAAATGCCAAATCCTGATTTTTCGGAAAATAAACTCGGTGGTACGAAAATAGTTCAAATTGATGAAACCATGCTAAACTATAAATGTAAGAGCCACCGAGGAAGATCTTCTGACAGCAAAACCGATGCTCTTTGTATTGTTGAAATGGATAATAACAAAATAAACAGAGTTTATGCGAAGATAATTCCAAATAAAAAACAAACAACTTTATTGCCTCTTATTTGCACACAGGTTGCTGCAAATTCTACAATTTAAACAGATGGACACAAGTCTTATTCAAAATTGTGTTCTTTAGAATATATGCACGATACAGTGTGCCATAAATATAATTTTATCAACCCTGTGACTCGATGTAACACACAAGGTGTTGAATCCTTTAATAACGTAATAAAAACATATATTAAAAAAGGAAAAGGTGTTTTTACTAATAAACGTCAAATTTTTTTAAATGAAGTATGTTTTTTATTTAATAATCGAAAACCCCTTTTTTCTGAAATAATAAAATTTGATTAGCAGTTGCTAATCAAATTTTTTTAATTTTTTTTTAAATATTATCTATATCAAGATTTTATAATATTATTATTGCGCCGAAATGGCAGGTCTCCCTAGTTTGCAATTTAAAAGTTTAATTAATTTTTTTTCTAAACAAAAGCTATTTATTCAAAATATTGTTTATTATTGACACTTTTTTTGTGCTTGTACTCTGCATTCTAATTTGAATCTCAACCTATGATCGGTCTACAACCCCTTCTGTGTCGTATATGGATGTTTTTAAAATTGTTTTGTAGGAGGTTCATTAAAATTTATCATATAACCTAAACCTAGTCTTTAGTTGATCCCGATAAGTATTCTTTTAAGATAATCACGAATATAACGACCCTAAATAAATTCCGAACTTCCCTCAAAACCAACTCTATATATGTAAAATATAATATTCATAGCGAAGGTCATAGTTATAATTTTGTAAAACCGAGATTTGAACATTATCTCAATTTTACATTTAATTTTCCACCCATGCAAGAAGATAATAAAAATACTGATGAAGCTCCAAAACAAGCAAAAGGTTTAGCTGATTATATAATGATGCCTCCAAGTTCTACGCCTGTTTCTCAGAACAATGTAATGATGCCAAAATCTTCTACGCCAACTTCCCAGAGTAATGTTATGATGCCTCCAAGTTCTACGCCTGTTTCTCAGAACAATGTAATGATGCCAAAATCTTCTACGCCAACTTCCCAGAGTAATGTGATGATGCCTCCAAATTCCACTCCGCCCATACAAAGCGGTGTAATGATGCCAAAATCTGCAATACCAGCTTCTCAGAGTAATGTGATGATGCCTCCAAGTTCTACGCCTGTTTCTCAACATAACGTTATGATGCCAAAAACCGTACACCCCGTCCATACAAAGCGGCGTGATGATGCCTCCAAGTTCCACACCGGCTCCACAGAGTACTGTGAGAATGCCAGATTTCACACCAGCTTCTCAAAACAATGTGATGATGCCTCCAAGTGCTTCACCAGCTCCACAAAACAACGTGATGGGGTCCCAATCACAAAAAGAACCTGTTTACGAGTATGCACAAGGATATGGTCAACAAAATGCAGCGTTCGTTCCTACTACAACCCCAATTCAAGTAAGAGAAGGACAAGGAATTCCCATGCAACAAACTAATCCCGAAGAACCATCAGTCAACAAAATACCAAATTATACAATCGAAGAAATAAATAAAACGATTCCATTTTCTGTTCGTCAAAAATCATTTGAAGAAATAATTGAAGGATTGAAATGTAAATTAGAGAATGACATAACACAATTTAGACGGAAATGTTATGAAGTGTACAAGTTAGATGAACAATTAATTGAAATAAGAAACAATTTCTTAAAAAATGTAAGAATAGCGGAAGAGGAGAAAATCGTGCTTGATGAATTAGACGAGAACATAGAATTTTACAGCAATCAAATAGAACACGTGGATTTAAAGGAAAATAATTTAATAAAAGAAATTGAAACATTAAATGACGAAATTTATGAAACGATGAGCAAAACTCAAGACGAGGAAAATGAAATTAAAAGACTCGTAGACGAGAATCTTAGATTAATTGGTTTTATTGACAGTGAATTATCCAAACGAGGATATTAGAAATAAAATGAAAATAAGGAAATTTAAATCTTTAAAAAGCTTCAAAAAAATATTAATGGTTTGTTAAACAACCCAAAGGCTTAAATAAATTATTTAATAAATAAATATCGGTTAAATTACGCAGTTACTTCTCAGTAAAATTTAAGGCACTTCTTTACAATTCCCCCCCCTAAAAAAATAAACATTTATTTTAAATATTTAATTACTATTATTTTAAATATTTAATTACTATTATTTTAATATTTATTCAATTATTTAAAATGGTAATGATTAAGTATGTGACTTTTTAATTTATACAATATAAAAAAGCATATTAAAATATGAACTAAAAATTTTTACCAACGCTAAATTTAATGATTACCTACTACATACACCTCGTTAATATGATTAATTAAAGATGAAAATGAATTCGAAAATCTCTGCCGCCACATAAACTCATTTAAATGAGGCGTTAACGTATTCCTACTAGTTCCATACTGCTGTCTATGAACTTGCTTTACTTTCTGCCATTGGCTCTCAACATGATTAGTGGTCGCTCGTGTAATTGGGTTCACAAAATTTTCAGAATGGTTAACTGTAAGGTGGAAATAACCGTAATTTTCAAGGTTACGATAAATTAACGCACAGTCACTAATAATTGTAGTTCCGGGCCTGATAAATCGAAAAATTAATGGCCAAATTGTTTCACGTCGCCTGTCCGTTACCTCAACAATAAAGCCAACCTTTTCTTCCACGTCATAGCCCCCAAAAGCCCACTTTTCTCTTACTATTCTTCCCACGTTATTCTTCCTTTTAACGAGATGAACTTCATCTATCTCAACCACTTTTCCAATACCACCAATAAGAATTGGATGATTAACAAAATATAACGTGCAAATTTCACGTAAAAAACTTAGCCAATCAACAAGTGTTTTGTCTGAAGATATTCCAGTTTTTCGTTTTAATTGAATAAAACTTGTTTCGGCTTTCGAGAAAAAGTAAATTAATAAAAGGGCTTTTGAAATTTCTAAGTTCGTATTTTCGAAAAAAGTTCCTTTTTTTAAAGAATATTCTTTTCTGCATATTTTTTTTGTGCAGCGAAAACTCGGACTCTTATTGTTTCCATGCAGCCTTTGACTGTAATATAATATAGTATCGCAACAAGTGTATGTTGCAGGAAGTAATAAATTATCTTGGCAAAATTGAATTGCTGATGTTTCAGTGGAGGTAATGGCATATATATCCCTGTCAGTTAGATCATCCAAACTATACATAGGCCTCTTATTTATAAATTTTAAATTGAATGATATTGTAATTATAATTTTTTCGAAAAAGTTTAATTTGTGACAAGACCCCCCCCTTATGAGGGGGGGGGAATTGTAAAGAAGTGCCAAATTTAATTAATAATTAATAAAAATATATTTTATAATTAACAAAAAATTAAAAATAAGGCGAAATTTAAACAATTTTAATTAAATCTAATGGTTAAAGTAAACCTTATGACCCGAGTTCAATCCTCAAAATAGGTGTTTTTTTTAATAAATTTATTGTTTAAGATACTTCGGTAATATATGACTTTTGAAGGGCCCGGGATTGAACACATAAATTATCCCTTTTTCGTATTGATTTAGTAAGAATTATTACTTTTAGATCTTTACTAAATCAATACGAAAAAAGGAGAATTTATGTGTTCGATCCCGGGCCCCTCAAAAATCATATATTACCGATATTTCGGTTGAACAGGCGATGTTTACACACCTGGTTCAAATCCTGCTCGGAACAGGCTTATTTTATTTTTTTGGTTAGGTTTATTTTATTTTAAGCCTGTTCCGAGCAGGATTCGAACCCGGTGGGTAAACATCGCCTGGAAATCCGATATTTCTATATAATTTTGCTAAATGTTTCCAACAAAGAAAACTCTTAATGAAATTTTTTTGTATGAAGAAAAAGCAGTAGAATATTTAATAAGTAAAGAAATCCTAGCTTGTATAACCAATTGTGCGAAGGATGGGTATGAGGTAAAACTCATATCAATAACAAGAGTAAAGTGTAAAAAAAAGTTGTCGCCGATTTTATAGTATTCTCGAACATTCTATTTTTTATAGGAAGAAGATCAGTGTTAACGTGTTTTTAGAAGTAGCGTATTATTGGTTGGCTATGTGTTCCTTTACGAGTATACAAATGATTACTAGTGTCAGTAAAGTGAATCTGTCAAGATTTATGAATGTAATTTACGAAAAAATAGGCCAAACAATTTGTGACGAAGATGTTCAGATAGGGGGTGTTGGTATAATTGTTCAGCTGGATGAAGCCAAATCTGGCAAGAGAAGGTATAACAGAAGTCATCTGGTCAAAGGAGTTTGGGTCTTTGGAGGGGTTAAGCTAACAGAGAATAAAAAGTTTTTTGCCATTCCTGTTAGAACTCGGGATATTTCTACTTTGAATGAAATTATTCTTAAACACGTCCTTCCGGCTCTATTGTGGTCACGGACGGATGGAGAGGATACTATGGATTCCAAGAAAACGATCTGTATATCCATAAAAATGTTAATCATTCTATTGAATTTGTCAACTATGAAAGGTTTCATACAAATCATATAGAGAGTACTTGGTCAGTTCTCAAGCGTACTATTCCTATTCGTTTGTGTGTTAAAAACAAAATTAAGAAAAAAATAAATGAATTTATTTGGAGGCGATTAAATTTAAAGGAAAATTTATGGTATGAGTTTTTAAATTCAATTAAATAGTTATTTTTTTTAAAAAATTATCTATTTATTTTGAGGATTGGACCCGGGTTATAAGGTTTACTAGCTCCCATTTTTCCTTAAAATGAACGAATTCAAGATCAGTTTTAGGCTGTGTCCTGTTTACAGGGTAGGATCGAACCACGTATATATTTTTTTTAATAAAAAAACCAAACTATTCATGAATCACAGAGAACTTGTAATATCCAAGCCAAACTAAAATTCACCAATTGTTTTGCTTATGGTCCACAATTTTATTCTTAAACAGATGCTTTGTTAACTTTGTGAGGGCAACAGAATGGTTCTTGAAAAAAAAAACGATAACCAGAAAAGATAGAGGTATGAAAAATGCAAAAAAAGGTATGCCCCCCCTTAAAACACACAATACTCTATAATTCGAATTTTGAATTGTCCCAGTTGATCGACACGATATATTTTTGCTGAGTTAATGTTACCCAGAATGTATCGATGTTCGAAAATAACACTTTATCTTAACAAACAGTTTCAAATTGGTACAAAACTTTAAGTTTTCAATCATTTTTTATTGTGCGAACCATACTACCGCGATAACTTGGTGGCGTGGGAAGAATTATTGAAGTGGACGAAGCAAAGTTGTTCAAACTAAAATTTAATGTTGGAATAAATGTTTGTTCTCCCTGGGTGATTGGTGGCGTAGATATTTTAAACGATGATATTTTTTCAGTGAAGTTTTTTTAGGAATCGAGAAACTATATCTTCGATTTTACTAGAATGTGTTGAAGTGGGTACAACGATAGTTACTGATTGTTGGGGAGGAAATATAGATTTAGAGGCCTTGGGGTATATCCACTTAACTGTCAATCATTCTCAAAATTTTGTAAATCCTGTTAATGGTGCCAATACTCAGACTATTGAAAATAGGTGTAGCGTTTATAAGAGAAAATTTCGTTCAAGATTTATAATATATAGAAATGATTTAAGTTTTATGAGTTTATTTTGAAGTTAAAATATAGAAATAGTACGTTTTTAACTTCAATGCAGAATTTAATTAAATTTAATTGATTTATATAATATGAAAAATATATAATACCAAAACTCGGATTCGATCCCCCGTAAATAGGACAGTCACCCAGTTTTATTTGATTTTCTTCTAACTGTTTCTATATTTCAGAAATATTTCCATGTGGTATACTTGTTAGTTTGGTGGTTTACCCACACATAGGTTTTGATGAACAGTGTTCCCTTCAACCGTAAGTTACAATAATTGATTCAAACAGAAGATGTCAAACAACTTGAAAGGTTCGGATGTTGTGTTTTCTTTCCTCGATGGTTGCATGAACAGTGTTCAGGACTGGGTTTATTTCCTGAAAGCATCTTCCTTAGTCTATTTAATTACTCTGTTAGATATTCCAGGCGTTGTCTTTTGTGATAATTACTTTACAAAAGAACAAGTTTTCTATAGAAGGATCAGTGGGTTTCCCGTTTTCTGCGCTTGAATTCCTTTATTTTACATAGAAAACAGCTTCAAAAAACGGGTTTATTGCTGATAATGACATCCATTTCATTCTTAAAAGATTTTTATCTCTTTTTCACAGAATCGAAAATATTTATAAAAGGACCGAGTTAAAGACCAGGCATTTCTTACCACAAATAATTATTGTTTTTCCTATTACGAATATTTCATTATTCAACGAATAATCTTTACATCTCATCATTGCTGGTATTTTATGTCATTATAACCAATTTTCCGTGTTTGGAGTCCAACCTCCATTAAACGTGTTAATTCATAAAAGAATTGTTGAGGTTTGAAACAAAGAGATATTTCTTATACCAAAGTATTTGCGCAGACAGAACAGGCAATTCGAACAAACTCCAATTGAGTAATAGATATCATAGGCACTGCATAAAGGAGGCGTAAAACAGTGATGATTTGTTATGGGGAGAAGAACAACCCGATTTGTAATGGAAGCAAATTCAATTTGTATTTTATTTATTTATTTTTTGGTGGGGAAAAGGAATAAGTGCCGATTTTTATAAGTGTTGTATCAGTTAAAAGGCTTTATATTATGTGTTCTAATTTCGTCTTTTTTTTTATTGTCCCAGAAGCATGACAATAAAAAACGGAATTAAACAACATGATAGAAGAGTTATAAAACAATACTGTACAGGAAGAGTATTAAAATAAAATGGTTGAAACGGTTATTAATAATTCGGCTTTAATGTAAAAAAGTAAATAACGAGAACCCAAGTAGTAGAAACACAGCCATTAAATAAACTTCCTCTTTTTAGGATAAAATAAAAGATATTTAATTATTGTTCTCCCCAATTTATTTTATCTAAATCCACACCACTTTTTACCATATCGTAGAGTGGACTAATCTCTCTTAACTTCATAGCCTCTTCCTTCACCTTTAAAGCCAATTCTTCTACTTCTTCTTCTGTTGTAAATCTACCAAACCCGAATCTTATTGACGAATGTGCAAGATCTTCTTTTGTACCCAAAGCTCTTAGAACATAAGATGGTTCTAATGACTGTGAAGTACAAGCACTTCCACTACTCAGAGCCATGCCAGGAAGGCTTATCAATAAACTTTCGCCTTCTACGTAAGGAAAGCTTAGATTTACACAACCAGGGAAAAGATTTTTACCTCCATTCCTTAAAGCTAAAGGTAAAACTTTCGAATTTTTTGATTTTTCTTTAAAAAAGTTAAGAAATTTTTCTGCCAGTTTTTTTAAATGTTCATAATCTTTTTTCATTTCTTGTTTTGCAATATTGGCCGCTTCTCCTAATCCTACTATCAAAGGAACAGGGTTAGTACCAGATCTGAAATTTCTTTCCTGTCCACCACCTTCTTGAAGAGGTAGAATTCTATTTTTTGCTTTAACAAAAAGTGCTCCAACTCCTTTAGGACCATAAATTTTATGTCCAGAAATGCTCATGAAATTTGTATTTAATTCTTGTACATCCAACGGTATTTTACCAAAAGCTTGTGCTGCATCACAGAAAAATAAAATATCCTTTTCTTTGGCTATTTGTCCAATCTCTTTTATTGGTTGAATTGTTCCAATTTCATTATTGATTGCCATGATGGCAATTAATTTTGTATTCTCTTTGATGGAGTCTCTTAATTCCTTTAAATCTATGATTCCATTCTTATCTACTTTTAAAAAAGTTACTTCTATGTTTTCTTGTGTTCTTAGGGGCTCTAAAACACACTTGTGTTCAATTTGTGATGTAATCACGTGAATCTTCTCCTTGCTTTGTTTTTGTAACCAGTTTATTGTTCCTTTTAATGCCAAGTTGCTCGCTTCTGTTGCTCCTGAAGTGAAAACAATCTCTTTTGGCTTACAATTTATTAATTCTGCTATCTGTGCTCTCGATTTTTCTACGGCTGCTTCAGCTGTCCATCCGTAAGAATGTGTTCTTGAATGACAGTTACCGAACCTTGATGTTAAATATGGTAACATACTATCCAATACTCTTGGATCAACCGGTGTTGTACTAAGATTGTCAATATAATGTTTTATCATAATTCTTAAATATTTTCTTCTTTTATTTTTATTTTTTTTTATTAAATTGACCAATCATTTCATTCTTAAAAATAAAAAATTAAATTTGAGATTCGATGTTTTATTTTTTTCGGAAGTTATAATAAAAACAATAAGTCTGCAATATAAATAAGTTCTGATCAGAACTTATTTTTTTAGAAAAATTTATAACTTTTTAAATGGTAAGTGTCTTTTTTTAAAGGGGATGATCGAACACTACTTTAATTTTCTAAAAAATTCAAACTATAATTTAATCAAAAAACTATATTTAAATATGTTATAATAATTAATTATAATTTTAATAATATGTTTTAATAATTAATTACATTTATTCGATTTGTTTTTTTTTGATTTCTTCAACATTATTTAATCCTCGTACGAATTTTTCTAGGTTACGCCATAGAAGTTAAATTTTATTTGTGGGAGTGTGACGATCGGGTTGATCGATGAAGTTAATACTATGCTTAACTGTTTCATGATCATATTCGAGTGCGAACATCCTCTTCAACACATGGCTATAAAATATGACTCGGAATTGGTTTTTTCACCAAAAACTAGCTTCACATTCAATTATTCTCGCTATCCTAAACCTCATCTTTTTTTTTGTATTTCTTTCTATAGTCAACAAAGCCGCGATTTTTGCCTAAAAAACACAAATCAACATTAATTCTCTTTGTATATACCATTCGTCTACTTCAATAAACTCGTCGTTTTCACTCAGTTTTTCTAATAATAAAGTAAGCGGAAAATTTAGTATTGTGTACATGCCATGATAAAATAACATGCAATTTGTTTTAAAATTTTAGATTTATAAATTGTTTTCAAGGCATTTTTCTCAAAGCGTGTATATAATATATCAGAAAAGGTTTTCAATAGCACCGTTCAAAAATTTACCATTTTCTTGTAAGAAGTTTTTATGTATGTCCTTCAATCGTGACGCATTTTTCGTTCTAAAAATCTATTGTGCTAAAGAAGTTGGTGTCAAAATACTGTAATTTTATATGCGTATTTAATAAATAGAAAAAATAATTAATAATCAAACATAATTCTTCTGCTTTTGTTTTTTTCAGCCAGAATTCATTTATTTATGTCATTTTTAGTGAATACCGCTTATCGATATCACAGAAACTGGAAGACGTATTAAAAACAAAGTGTTAATTCTATCTTTTTTTAATTTTTTTAAAAAAACAAAGGGTCTGATCTTGTCTCATCTCCAAAAAAGTTGACACTTGCCAAAAAAAAGATATTGATCCACCAAAAGTGTCAACTCGTAATGTATTGAAAACATACGAGGGTTACTTGAGAAACTTCAAGATCAACGTATTAGATTATTGTGTATTTTTTTAAGATTAATTTTTTAATGATTAAATTTTTAGACCCTTTTCAATCTGAATAAAGTTAAGACTATCTAAATTTTAATTTCTTTTGTATATAGTCATGTTTTGTTTTAAATGTTTTTGTATTCTACCCCGGGATAATTTTCACTTTTATACTATTTTTTATACAAAACATCTTTAATAAAAAGGTCCATATCCATAAAAAAACAAATCGATCACAATTGAATATAGAAAAAAAACAAAGTTACCCTATCAAATGAACAACAAAGTATTTGTAATAACTTTAATATTTTTCTGCCTCGTTTTTGTAATTATATTTATATTTGTGTGTAAGTATCTAACGAAACATACTTTTGTACCTTCAACAAGTAGTACTGAAGATGCTCGTATTACAGAACACCCTCCTGAAGAAATAGGTGAATCGTGCGTGCTTGAAGATTTTGATTCAGCACCAGATGCAGAAATGGATACCATACAACTTGCCAATACTTGCTATTTTAATCAAGGCATGTTTATGTTAGCATCACGTGTAAACAAGTTCCCAGAATTTAAATCAAAAGAAGGTAAATTTGTTGAAACTTTTTTGAAAGCAATAAAATCCGAAAAAAAAATAGAAAACGAAGACAAATACATAAAAAAGCTACTTGATAAGATGAACAAAACGGTTAGATTTCCCTATGTAGTAAACGAAACCAATTGCTCAGCTGATTTTCTGGCCTGCTTAATTAATTATTTAGTTAAAGTTGAAGATAACATTGAAGTTGGTGATTTTTTTGGTATTAAAACCCCTACGGAGTACATATATATGGTACACGTGTTAGAGGAGAATTACGGAGAGGTTGCTTTAGAGCATTTTATGGAGAATATTACCATTTTAAGCTTTCCTAAGTTGTTGCTAATAAACAACGACTTTGTAACAGCATGCAAGGGACCAAACTCAAAATTTGAGAAGAAATTCACTCCAGAACAAATACTAGGAGTATCTTTTGGGGGTTTTAGATATTCTTTGATAGGATTGATTGTTCACAGAGGAGAAACAATAAGCAGAGGGCATTATATTGTCTATGTCAAAAATCAAGATACATGGACTTACTATAGTGATGGTAATAAAAGAACTGCCACAGAGGAAGAGGCATTAGAGACTGTTCCTTTCGTGCTTCTATACGAAAAAAACGAAGATATGTATTAACATTTAAGGTTGAACGTCTTAAAGGTTTTCGAATTTTATTTTTTAAAATAAATTGCATTTAAAATCTTTTATACGTGAATTCTCTTTATTTTTAAAATATGATAACTTTGAGTTGGTGAAGTATTAACCATGTGTTTATATTAAACTCGTAAAAATAAGAGCTGTTGCCAGTTATAATTGTTGAAAAGGTGCTGTAAAATGGAGTGCCATTTTTTTGCAGTCAAAATAGCTACCATAAACAATTATTTATTTTATAATATTGCTAGTTAAATGTTATTTTTCTACAATTCAAAAAATAGGACAAGGTTTATGTATCTATTTGTTGTGCTTTTAAATAATTTACGGGCTGTTTAAGGATATTACACATCGTTCTTCCTATAAAAAGGAGATTGATTTACTTCGATTTTGAAGAAACACTTATTGTTGGAAAATATTAAATTGCAAACAGAATTCATTACCGATAATTTCATATACCATCCAAGCCCATAAAACGGCGTGGATAAGAAGAAATTAATATTATTCTAAATAACTAGGTGAATAGAAGGCTAACGGAATTTTTTTAATAAGCTATCAATCAGAAACAAATGATTTCTAATAGAAAGGAGAACTTCTTGATGATAAAAAAATATCACCCATATTTGTACAAGGCTAAAGTCTTAAACTCAAAGTCATTTGACTGTTTAGTGTGCAACTTTCTAGTAAATTAAAAGAAATAATAATATACAGGCAACTTTAAAAATACAGTTTTTGTGGTTAAAAGTAATAAACAAAGGATTTTTGTGTTTTAAAATTTATGATATTATAAATTCCACACCAAAATACCAACAAAAAGCTGCATATAAATTAAAATTCGCTGAAGAAATATATCCATTTATACTAAAATCAATATTAAAAGAGCAATCTCATGTTTTTGTTTGTATGAATTGGAAAATACAAAGACCCCAAGTGTTATACAGTAGAAGGAATATACGATTTAATATCGAAACCTCAACACTATAAATAATGCCTCATTCTATATTAAGAGGCTGTATAATTTTATTTAACAATTTAATATAAAGGAATTGTTGTTAGCATAACGATGAAAAAGATAATATGATAAAAAGGATTTATACATCACATGTCATATTTTTCCGTTGTATAAAAAGCAGCTATGATTTTCCATTGACGATATTGACATACCATCACCAAATTACAATAAAAAATTTTCAAAAAGATTGTTTAAACTTCGCTGCCGAAGAATAAATAAATAAATTGATTGTAGACTTTATTAAATCTATTTCAATGTTAAATAGATACACGATTGTGTATTGTTTCTAATTTAAAAGGGGATTTGTATTAAATACACAATTATATGGAATAATTTTATTATTATATAATGAATTTTTCCACAAATTAGATTTAGAGGCCATGCCGATATTCCAAGTTAAGCTGGGGATCGGTTAAGCTGCGTTATCAGCTATAAAAAGTTGCCTAGGTTTACAAAATAAAAAAAAGGAAGAAAGAAGAGTTAGAAACAAAGAAATAATGGAAACAAAAGAAGAAAGAGCGGATCTACTACACAATAGGGGCCCCCATGTTTAACTCCCGCTTGTAAAAGCTTTATTTTATTTTAAACTTAACCAAAAAAATAAAATAAAACTTTTACAAGCGGGAGTTGAACATGGGGGCCCTATTGTGTAATTCAACCGAAAGAACAATATATAAAAACGAATCGCCACACACGCCTTTTTGTTTTTAAATAACATTATAAATAAACCTCGTATAACAAAATAAAGTTTTTTTTATAAAATTAAAAACCCCGTATTTATGTGTCTCCATTTTCAAAAATCATGAAAAACTTGAAAGTGTTTTTTTATCCCCCAAGATAAAATATTATATGTTTTAAGGTGAAAAATTAACAAAAATTAATTATATTGAAAAAAATAATAAGTAAACATAAAAAAAGGTAGGCACTGATAAAATCTATTAAAATATTCATTGTTTATATATAGAATGATACTGGTATATACCACATTTAAGGGTCGTGATGTAGGGGAATTTCTAGTATAACCAGAGGATAAAAATTGGAAGATAATATAGGAATTATAATACTTCAAATAACCAATAATATAATAAATGATTATTCCAACATATGTCTAAAATTGGTGATTCTGATAAAATTATTGACAAATAAAATATAATCAAAGACGCCTTGTTAAAGGAGCGTACTCAGTTTTGTAAAAACAATGTCGGAAGAACCCCGATTTTAATAAGGGTAAATAAAGGAGATGTTATACCATTATTAAGAAGAATGAGTACATATATTCATCTGGAATCTAAAATATTAACCGATGAATGAAAAAGTTATAGAGAATTGACCAATATTTCAAGGCCTATTATAGAGTCAATTATGGTATTCAATGGCGACAAAAAAATCGACGAAATCCATATAAATACTATTGAAGAAAATTGCTCATCGAAAAAAATTAATATACCAAAGAGATACAGAACAAGGATATTTATTGATATATATTTAATTGGAAATCTGAAACAAAACCACTAATTGGAATAAATATTTCCGATTTACTTAAAAATTTTTTCTTTCCATTTTATGAATAAACAAAAACTGGTGCTTTTTTTTTAAATTCACCCTTTATATCTAAATCGCTGCGTAACGGATATTTCTACTTCAAATTTAGGTAAAAATTGCTTAAATATTCAATTTAACTACTTTATATATATTATTTGACGATACTTTTAAAGGTATAAATATTATTTTCAATGGTTTCTTTTCTTTCATAAAAAAGAATTAAAGGGAAATATTCATATGCTTTGTTTTCTTTGATCGATTCAAACCCATTGCCCCTGTAAATCATGTATCCACTCTTATATAAAATGAAAGCGTCAAAATTCCCCCCTGTAAACACTTTTGTGAATGTGTTATGAATCCTCTTAACGTATACAAACAAATTCCAAGCTTCATTTCTATTTTTTACTGTGGCTTGAATTTTTCCATCAGCTCTAATCTTTTATCAAGAAAATATGGTGCATAAGATTGTTTACAATTCATATTTCGGGATAGTTGACTATATAACGAACTGTACTTTCAAATAGAAATCGATGGTCATCATTATACATATTATCATTCCTAATAACATTCAATATCGAGTTAGTTTCGGTTTTTTAAATTTTTATTAGTTGATTGAAAGATAAACGAGGTTTTGAAACTCTCCCTCTCGTTTTTAATTTTTATCGTACTAAACAAATCTCTCAAAAATTGAACTGCGGGGCCAGTACCGCCTTTTTTTGTATTCAAAATTGGTTGGTTTTTGTATTGCTTGTATTAAAAATAAAGGGTCTGTGAATGTTTATGAATATTCTCTACTTGACGAATTAATTCCAGTATCCCCAAGAATTGTTTTCCTTCTGATGATTTTAAAAAATTAAATTTTTCTAAAAAAATCGATAAGGCAGCTAAGGGTTGATATACAAAACAAAGGTCGGGTATATGTGCTTTTTTAATTTCCGGAAGTCTTGTTTTGTTCTTATTGATGTTTTTGTTCTCTTTGTCAACCTTTGTATCTAAATCCTCCTTTAAATTTACATTGACTGCCTCCTTATTATTATTTATTTCATTTTTTCGTTGTCAGATGAAATTTTGGTTTCATTTGTTGAATCACTAGAAAAATTTACAATTAAAACCCATTTGTTTATTATTAAGAGCATCAAAAAAAACATAAGAAACCGACAATACTTGATAACAATATTGTTTTTTATGATCCATATAAGAGATAATATTTTTACTTTTAAACTTAAAATGAGATCTTTTAGAAAAATAAAGGAAGTTTCAAAATAGAAGCTTTTATTTAATAAATTACATACACAAGGATCTTAATACTATTGCCAAGCAACGATACTTGAAGTATAAAAACAGCAAAATTGTTAATAACTCACAAAACTTATTTTTGAACATTTGCTTTGACCTATGAGATTTAAAAATTTTTAGTGTTTGCATTTAAGAGAGAATTTAATTTTTATAAACCGTAGTTTTCCAAGAAAAAAATAGTCGAATCAAAATTTTAAACAAACATATCTATTGAAAAAAATAAAAAGATAGCACGATATTTGTACAAAATTCCATTTAGGTGATAAATATCAAAATAACGCATCTTTAGGTTGATTCGACTTTCATAAATCCCTTCGAGTTTAATTTATATAAAATACAAAAAATATGTATCGCATAACTTCCTCTTTATAAATGTAATTTCCACGTTTTCTTTGCAATTATTATATAATAAAATACATCTTTCAAATAAAACTAGAGTTGAAAATCATTTATTAAATTAAGAATCAATGGTTTTAATTAAGTAAAAGCATTTTAAAAGTCGTTATTGCAAATATTATCTCGAAATATTCTCCTAATGAGTTTTTTTAGCGCACAGCTTAAGCTTTCACAGTATGACACAATATTTTGAGTACAGTACCAGAATTTTAATCTTCAAAGAAAAGACTTGTATTTCATATAGAATTTCCTGTTATCACAAATAATTCAGAGTTTCTATTCGTCGCTAGCTATAATAGTACCTTTTCGGTAAAGGTTTGAAATCGTCGGGAAGAGCATAGCCGCAGAGTAGTCTTGAATATAATTAAAAATAACATATTCCGGGATTGCACTACAACCTCAAACCCCCAAAACTCGTATTGAGTGGCTCCGCCTTCATAAGTGTTTGATTATATCGAAATAGACATCGTCTACTTTTCCCATCATACTATCACTCTCCAATATTATAGGATTGATAATAAAATTTCTTTGTCACCAGTTTTTAACATTAAAGGAACATTTTTTTTCAATATAGAACTTCTAACAGTAGTTTATTTTTATGTAACATTGATGCCTCATTCTCATAAAACAGATAATTAAATTTTAAGATTTATTTTCCCGAATAGATAAATATTTTCAATTCGCTGTGTCACATCCCTCATCTATACTAACCAATGTTTCATCGTAATAAATTTTGTCGATATATCACGGCGTATTTTTCATCTAATTGTTCGGTGTAGGAAATTGCGTGGAATAAAAAATAGAACATTCTCTTATATGCATGAATTAACACTGGAAAACCCTGCGTTATGCAATAGTTGACAGAGATGTAAAAGGAGTTTGTATTTTATAATGTAAATTGTTATTAAAATACTTCTTCAAAATTCGCATCTTTTGTAAATTTCAATAATTCTTCACATGTTCTATTCTCTTTAAAAGCAAAAATCAAATAAACACTGAAATTATAGGCACATAGTTGACCCATAGTTTTTTATTAATCATATTTTTGTAGCATATTAATGCACTCACCTTTTTATTTGCTTTCACCAGGAATTGGGCGCATGTAAATCATTTATATTTTACAAACAATATCCCGAATCTTAAATCGAGAAGAGGCCGATATATACCACCATTATCCATAAAAACCAATGATTCTTCTTCATATAATAAACAACATTTATTTTAGGATTAAAGTAAACTATTTAAAGCATACACAACAAAAAAATAGGTATTTTAAGACCAATGCAATAAAATTTCAATTTTCAAATAAGTCGCCCAGTGTTATATTTTCGCCTGGTAAACTACTTCACGCACATAAAAACAATAGCATTATCATCATATATTTCTTTAGATAGGTA
>CAUVYK010000392.1:29776-75436 GCA_963556175.1 Tipula confusa | reverse complement strand
TGATATTATAGTCATAAAACTAAAAAATAAGTTTCTAAGAGATATACATACATAGATTTAGTCTATAATTGTTGGACTGTTTGTCTTGTTACCTGTGCACATATTTAAATGTAAGTTGCAGGAGAAATAGAAAATAACATATAAGGCTATGTGAAGAGTTTTATATGTACATCATTTTCAAGATATTGTTAATATGACGCATTATTGCAGATTTTTTCTTTTATAAACTATCTTTGATCTTATATAATAAAAAATAAGTATAGGTTTTTAAAAGCTTGGGAGGAAACAAGATTGGATGGTAAAGATGTTTTTCGATTTGAAGATTTTTTTTTAAAATAATCCAGGGATTTGTGTTTAGAACTGCTTCATGCAACATCAAGAATGTTTACTTTTCGAGGTAACAGGGTCGAATTGATGGGCAGCGTTAGAGCTCTCATAATGAAGATTTTTATTTTTTATTTTTAATAAAATTAAATTAAAACATACTAAAACTTAAATATAAGGAAATTTGCTGTTAAAAAGACTATAAACATTGCTAAAATATAAAAGATTAACGCCCTTCAAATGAAAAGTAGATATCTAGTAATGTGAACGTTAACAAAATAAATGGCAGCTGAGTTTACTAGAGAAATTTGAATACTTCGTTAAACGCCTCCATTGTGTCCAGTTTGTTCCTGCACGATGCGTTTCCAAGAGG
The DNA here is from genome assembly GCA_963556175.1 of Tipula confusa. Classification (NCBI taxonomy): domain Eukaryota; kingdom Metazoa; phylum Arthropoda; class Insecta; order Diptera; family Tipulidae; genus Tipula; species Tipula confusa. The sequence continues at coordinate 74,739 of CAUVYK010000392.1, read as the reverse complement.
AAAAATACGGCAAGGTTTGAATGGAAGATATAGGTGTGTTGATAGTTCGTGCAGTTATTCCATTCCTTTAACACATGGAAGTATTTTTGAAGATTCTCATGTGCATATTGAAGTTGTATTTGACATCTTTTATTCCTATGGAGAGCGGAAAACAATAAAAAATGCTGCATATAGTTCTAATGTCGGAGAATCAACAATTAAATGATGGTTTAAAATAATAAGAATAAAAATAGTGCATATATTAAAACATATGTCGGCATCTGCATATTTACAGAAGCTTGAAATACTTTTGAAATTGATGAATGTAATATTTGTCACCGTCCCCGCAGAAAACACGCCATAGAGATCGCACGCTAGATAAATCACGCGCCATAGAGAAAGCACGTCGTATAACATATGCGACTATAAATATACTTTTATTGGTTGGATCTCATACATTTTTTCCCCATTATTTTCTCATACAGGTTTCGGACCCTTAATATATTTATATAATAAATAAAAAAAAATTTTTTAATAGTAATGTTTAATTAAAGAAATAAGATCGTTCCAGCAATTATATTCATTATCTTTCCACATTCACTCACATATATAATCTTCTAATTTCACTCCAAAAACACCTTTTATCATTTTAATCCTATACTTAACATTTGCCCAATAAGACTCAATATTTGAGTATGAATTAACGTTACCGGATCAACAAAATGAAGCGAGTGATTCACAGCTCGATGATCAAATCCAATAGCATCAATATTATTGTAGGCTTTCCATTTATCGCTAACAATTATTGTTCCAGGTAAACAAACATCGCTAATTATAGGTAATAAAGTATTAGCTGATCGATCTTCCCCCAAAACAAGATAAATCTTACCTGGCGAGAACAACGGGTCGATAATTCTTAAAACCCATCATTCATTTTCAGTAGCCCGACCGTGATGATTTTTTGGCTTATGTCGGAAAAGAATATCATCAATTTGGCCAAAAACCCACACGCCCCCTAATTGTATTGGATTCCTTTCGTAATATTCCCCACAGCATTCACTTAAAGCATCAATAAATCTATTTAAATTTGTTTATTAATATTAACTTCTTCTAAAATAGAATGCTGTGTAACATTCAAAGTCCATTTCCACATTAATTTTAAAACTTTGTAAAGCAAAAATCTAAAATCTTCAAAAATTGAACCAATACGTATTGAACTATACATCTTGTAGTCATTCCAATGTTATTTGACGCAACTAAATGCGTATCCATCTTTATTCCGTTCATGTATTCTTAATTTCATATCAGTTGGACAAACCGAACATTTTCTGTTTCTCTTTAATAATCCTACATTCTTCAAATAGTTTATAATGGTTATATTATCACTATTTATATTTGTTCCAAAAATTCTGTATAATAATGATCACGCATATGGATAAATTAATTTAAGGTTAAAAACATTTTAATTGATCAAAGAATTTTTATTTTGCAATTTATATTTAATATATTTTAAATATAAAAATCTCATATATTTTCCCCCCGGGGGAAAAATTTTTATGAGATCTTATTGGTTTTTATTAGAAGTTATAGTGTTGTTGATCCCAGTGATTATCAATTTTGTGTAATTATATTTTTTTACGCGACTTTATTTTAGAAAATAAAATATTTTTTTAACGCATAAAAATAAAATTAACAAATTATGAAAGAGATGAAATTATCTTTTATTTGAAAAAATCGGGGTTCTCAATCAGTATGCATCTTGAGCGAATAGATGGATCTTTATATAGACGACTATGAAATTTTCCTTTGCAGAGATGTGCTTAGAATATAAAGCATGTTTAGACGAATATCTTCGTTTCTTTACGAAAGAGGAAATTGAATCGAAACCCGATTTTATAAAGCTTGTCTATGTAAGCAAAAGACATTCTAAGAAAGACCAATTACTTGGATCTATTTTAATTTTTGGTTTATTATATCCCAAGGATGGAAGCATCGAGCTAGCAGAAGAATTCGAAGCGTTTCAGTCGAGGTAAAAATTGCACCCGTCTAATTCCGAGGCCCATGGTTGACAGGCATTCTAGATCGCGATTTTGTGGCGATCTAGTCAAACTTAGATACTATTCAAATGTAAATGACAGGTTTAAATGGATGCTTGTTATGATAGATTCATTTTCAAAATACTTTGGACTGTTCCATCGACAGAAAAGACTGTGCACGCTGTAGTTCTGGCTATATGTACCATAACCCTAACATTTAGGACCCAATTCATTCTCCATAGCGACAATAGTGAGGAATTTCGTAATGACTTAATGATAGATTTGGCTAGCGAGTTTAATATAAGGTACGTTAAGGGAAGGCGAGATTTCCAAAGATCCAAGGACATGTTGAGAGAACGAATCTAACAATAAAGAGGATGATAGCTTCATTCCTGTTTACTTATGGGGGGCCAGTTAATAAACAGCTGTTAGAGAAGCGAGGACTTTTAGCTACAACCGAATTGTTTATTCTATCTCAAACACAATATCCTTACCCTTGATGTTTGGCTCATCTATTCGTATATTAATGCCCGGGGACCATGTCGAAAGTATTTTAAAAGATAATGTTGTAGGCTAGAATAGAGGTGTTTATACTGAAGAAGAAGCATTAATTTCCAAACTCGGAACTCCATCATATCCTCAAAACCTTGATTTACTGAAAGCTCCGTATGAGCCAGAGGCATCGATAGCTAGTATTGTGGATGAAAAACCTGGAATATCGTCTATAGATATGATATATGAATCCAGAAGAGCAACTTATCAATCAGTGGAAAGTATGGTTAGGAGAAGTGTTTAGGAAATGACAGATTTCAGTTCAATGTGCGAGACAGGGATCTTATAAGACCAGATATCGACGCGACCAGACTGCAAGGCGTGGATTACTCTATGAACATCTTTATAGGAGAGTTTACACATTGGATATGGTATTACAATTTTATCTTGTTAAACGTGCATCAGAAGATGATAATTTATGCTATAGACACGATTCGCAGCGTAAAAGATTCGAAAGTTAATTAAAAGTGTTAGATAATATCCTTGTATCTAATTTATATAAATATTCTCTATAGACGCTTTAAATCGCCCATAGATATTTATGTACTTTTTTTAAAATGTATTAGTAATATCAAAAAATAAATTGCAAATTGAGAAGCAAGATATTACAAAACGTAATAAATATTTGAGAGAGATGTTTTGACTAATTTTTATACCATCTAAAAAATTAAATATAGATTTAAAGACATTTCCCTACAAATTTTTAAAAAAAAAATTCCCGCCTTTTTTTCCAAAAAACATATAAGTAATTTCTTTGGCATTGACCCTTAACCTTAACTGAGAAAAAATACTTGGAATATTTCCTTATATATTTAATCTTAATATAAAATTCAAACTATTCTATACTTATTTTAGCTTCTATGTGATCTCTACAGCGGACGACCCCCATAGCCTGTGATATGTCTTACCAGGTTAACTAATAGTAACTGACGGTTGGAAAGGGTATTATACATTTACAAATAATAACGATTTCATACATAAACAGTAAATCATTCCATATGTTTAAAAACAGGGAAGATGATAATACAAACAGCCTAGAAGGTACTCGTAATGGTGTAGAAACATCTGTGCCTGCATTATTTATGGTAAAAAAAGATTCAAGGCGTATTTTTTGATTTTTTTGGAGAAGTCAAAATTAAAAATATTTGTGGTTCTCTTTAATTAAATTAATACGTACGTAATTAAAATTTAGCAACATATATTAATTTTTATTTTAGACTAAAATAATCGTTCTTGTCGAAATATAACCCGTGGGTATTTAAGTGCTGTTCAACCATGTGCCATTTCTTGCTAAGTCCTCTTTTGTGAAAAAACTCTCGTTAATTTTTTGATATAATCCTAGCACAAATGCTGCACATGATATAATAAATAAAAATATAGCCCCTATATAACCGACCCCCTTTTTTTTTACATAATGAATATAAAGAAGAGATGGAAGCATAAAGGATATTATTGGACATGCCGTTGTACCAATATATCCAACAATTGTATAGGCATTAATATTAAATATTCCACATATATAGTAAATTATTAGCTGTATTCCTGTAATAATTACAATTTTCTTATCAGAAAGTGATCCTTTAAAGAATAAGTTAGATAAAGAAGATCTACCTGCGAATGTTTGTAACGGAAAACCACATCCCAATACAATACAGAAAGCTAATACCAATACTTTTGGGAAAACAGCCTTTGTATCCCATGAAGTAGTCGTTAAGTGTTTAATAAAACTAGATTGATCATTTGAAATAATCTCGAAGAATGAACTTCCTTCAATTGAAGAACCAAAAGTTTTGTAGCCGAGTACTCCAATAAATGTATAAATTATAAATCCTAGGAAACAACCTAATGCCATTGTAACTATACCATTAAATAAGTTTCGTTTTTTTAAATTAGAATAAATAGCTACTCCATTTTGTTGGCATCCTAAAGCAAAAAGTAATTGTGGATATCCCGATAATATACTAGAATTAAAAAGCTTGGTACTTTCGTTTATTACTGTAGTATTCCACATTAGCAATGCTCCTCCTACAAAGGCCGTTGCAAAAACTGTAATTTTCGACGTATAACTTAATTTATCAAGTGACTTCATTTTTGCAAGAAAAAATAATAGGATTCCCATAACAATACCAACAATCGCTCTAAAAATATCCTTTATAAAAGCATCCCATTCCTTTGTTAATGAAAAAGCATTAAATACACTTTCTGATAAGTAATCTGTAATTGTATTCAATAAAATTAAATAATATATTAGTGTACATCCATAACATAAAAATACAATTGATATATCCAACAATATAGAATAAAATCTGCCTTTTTCTTTACACATTTTACTATAATCAAATATTTGTGATTTTTCTGCTGCAACACATAAAAATATTAAAGAAGTAAGTGTAATAAAACAGCAAAATCCTAAAAACAATCCACCACCAAGTGTACCCATAGCTAAAAACCCATTTGGTATGTTTAACACCCCTGCTCCAAACATTGTACTCATAAGTAAAAATGCTCCTTTCGTGATGCTTAGCTTGCCTACGTCTTGATTCATTAGGGGTAGTTTATTTTTTCCCTTATATACTTTTTTGTTTAAATAGCTGGGTCTTGTACAAAAAAAAAGATGGATTTATTTTTAAATGGTCATCCAAGCAAAAAAAAAAACACAACCAATTTTTCTTAAAAAAAATAAATATTTTAATAAAGTCCCATAAGAAAAAAAGTAGTGACTTTCGTATATTCATATATTAATGAGGTCGAATAACCTTTACCAATAAATATATGATTTTTCAAAAAAAAAAAATTCTGAAATTTTTATAGAACTTAGTCATTTATTGACACCTCGAGTTCGAATACAAAAAAACACACAATTTAATAATAAATATTTTTAAATCTTATGGTTCCGCCAAGAAAATGATTAAAGGAAATCTTTGAATCAAAATCAGAGGCCTTAAAATTCGCGTATGAACAAATGATTTTAAACATTTATTTGTTCTGCTCTGAATGTAATCATCTTGTTAGCGCAATTAATCCTGTTCGATTGAAATGTAAGAAGAAAAGTTGTCGTAAGACAATATCTACAGTTCGCAATACGATTTTTAAAAATATAAATATTTCCTTTTCTAGTTTTTTTTTAATCTAGATATTTGTGGCTTTCAAAGGCCTCTTTTACAACCATAACGTATATAACAGGCTATTCAAAACATACTTTTTCTAGAATTGAAAAAAAATAATTGAACAAAATATTCGTGAAATAAAAGAGAACAAAATTACTATAAAAGGTGTTGAGATCGAAGTTTAGATTGATTAGTCAAAATTAGGTAGCCGAAACTTCAACATTGGTCACCATGTAAAACGAGCTTGGTATTAGGCGGAGTAGAGGAAACGAGTGAAAGATTGTTTTTGCATTATTTATACAAAATCGATGTGCAAAACCTTTAAATGATATAATAATGAAGTATGTACTGCCAGGATCCTAGTAATAACCGATCGATGGAAAAGATATGCAATTTTTAAAAAATATTACTGATCTACTCACCATATGGTTAATCACTCAATATCATTTAAAAACTCTATAAGTAAACACACTAACAATATAGAAGGAACATGAAGTGTTGTGAAAATAAACTTTCTGTATGAGTTAGAACACATAGAAAATTGCAAGGTCGATTGGTAGTTTGTATTTGGAGAAGGAAAAACAATATAAATTTGTGGGGGTCTTTTTGAAATACAATAAAGATATAATTGGAAATTTATATTTTCAACATGATTTATATTTTTAAATTTAGTGATTTTTTGTGTTCAACTTGGGAGGGCCAATAAATGCACTTCAATCTTTTTATTTAATGCTATCTTGAAAAATTATTTCCTTTTATGGTAAAAAATTTTTAATCTTACTTAATATGATTGTCATTAGTCAATAAATACATTTATTTACCAAATTACGTTATATACTGATAATATCTATTATATTTGTGTTCCGAAAGATTTTAAGAAAACCATTTTTTCAATTTTTTAGTCTTTAATATAGAGACGTTTCAATTAAAGTGTAGTAAGAAATAGTGACTTGAGAAATAGTGACATGGTTCGAATCCTACTACTAACTTTTTTATTTTTTTAATTCTACACTTTTAATGTAAATTTTTTTAATACAAATGGGTTTGTGAATAGAAATAAGAACACCAAGCGAATACCAGGAAACAAAAATTTATTTAGAGAACTTTATAATCTCAATGGGCTTAAGAGGTGATTCTAAATGCAATTTCCTAAGGAAAGTAGAAAAACCTTTAATGCTTAATGAAAGAATATTCGTCCAAAACGGAAGCAATGATCCGCTTGAATATTTTCCCGACTATGAAAGCGAAGAAAAATACAGATTAATAAACGAACTGCATCTAAGATCCCATCGAGGCATTACATCTTTATACATTGAATTGTCTCAGAAATATTATAATATTAAAAAAGAAGAAATTAAAATAATATTGGACAGCTGTGTTGTTTGTTCACGAAAAACAGTCGTTACAACTCAAAATCCGGTTATTCCAATAATTATTTTAAACAAATTCCAGCGTTTACAAATTGATATCACATATATGATCCATTACGCCGGAAACAATGATCAATTTAAATACATTCCTAACGTGATTGATTGTAATTCAAAATTTGCTTGGTCATTTCCGTGTTTATCAAAATCTGCAAACGAAGTTTACATTCATCTCGAATGCTTATTTTTCAACAGTTTTATTCCAAAAGAAATACATTCAGATAATGGCACTGAATTTAGAAACAATAAAATTTCATCATTGTGCGTTAAATTTAAAATAAGACAAAAATTTGGGCGCCCGTACCACCCAGAGAGTCAAGGAATGGTTGAGCGTATTAACTTTACCATAAAAAGAATGTTGATATTGATTATGACGCATGATGAAAATACGCGTTGGTGTGATAAATTAAAAGAAGTGGTTTATGAGTATAATATAAAGTATAATAGAGCAATTAACAATTCCCCAGTAAGAGAATTGTTCGGTTACGGAGGATTTAGCGTTGATGCAAATTTGTTGATGAATGGTTATACACCCAAACTAAATAATCTAACTACAGATGAAATAAATGAAATTGAAAGTTTCAGATACAATTATTATATCGAATTAGCAAGAAATACTCGCGCAAGGATTACAAGAAATGGACTTGATGTTGGCAACAATGAATGAATACTTAAAAATAAATTATTTTATCTTAAATAAATTTTAGGTATTTTTAATCAACATTTCTTTTAAAAAGTAATACTTATTTTTCAATCTTTTTTTGTCATATGTAAAAAATAAAAAATAAAAAAGTTATTACTTGGATTCAAACAATGTCACTATTTCCCAAGTCACTATTTCTTACTACAGACGTTTCAATTAAAGCCATATTAAAATAATTAAAAAACAAAACCGGCTTTGTGCAATGTGCGAGAATATAGTTGAAGATGCCATGTATATCTCATAAAAGGCGTCAATATGTAAATATGAATTTCTAGCGATTTTATAATTTGGTGCATGGGTATTACAATGTGTTATAAATAATACAGTGTGTTATAAAAATTAATTAAAATAAAAATATATTTTAAAAGAAATAACATGTCAAGAGCAGAAAAAATTTACTATATAATTGAGTCCGATAGAATACTGCCAGTTGATCAAATTAGAAATCAAAAGTTTAATGAACAGCGACTGTATAATCAAGTTAATAAAAAAAGCTATCTAACTTTCTTTGTAAAAAATCGATTAATATTGAATTCAATGAATTGTGAATCTTGTCTTATTAAAACGAACTTACTTAAAGCAAAAAAAACTACAGATAAACATAAATGGTCTTGTCCAGTTTGTAGAAAACCCACATAAATTAGGAGCCAAAGCATTTTTTGTGCTTCCAAACTTCCGTTGCCATTACTTGCGAAGCTTATTTACAAGTTGAGTCAAAATTTAGAAATGTTAAATATTTCGTATGACTTAGAAATCAACAGAAAAACTGTTAGTTATTGGTGTACCCTTATTCGGGATGCTGTAATTGCATTTTTTAAAATGAACAAAGAAAAAATCGGCGGAATAAGTAATGAAGGTGTTAGAAAAACAGTAGAAATAGATGAAAGCCTATTTTTTATAAGAAAATATAATCGTGGAGTAATTAAAAATGGAAGATGGTATGTAGGGGGTGTTGAAAGAGAAAGTCACAAATGCTTTATCGTTGCCGTTGAAAATAGAAATGCAACAACATTGCGAGGAATTATCACTGAAAATGTTTTTGAAGGTACACGAATTCTTACTGCCGAATGGAGAGCTTATGGAGCGGCATTAAGGAGGATGGAAGGATATGAGAATTTAACAATCAACCATACATACAATTTTGTCGACAATTTTGATGATGAAATTCCTACACAAACAATTGAAAGTTTGTGGTCACATGCTAAAAAGGCGCTTAGGAAAAACAACGGTGTTAAGAAAGAACAAGAATTTGATCATTTAATTAAATTTATGTGGGAACGGAGTGTTAAAAAGGAAAAACGATTTAATGAAATATTGATTATGTTAATGTGTGCGGATTTTAACGACTATTTTAATTAAAACTTTCTTTTATTTTTTTTAAAATAACTATTTATTTTAAAATACGCTATAATATGATTGCACCCTTTTTTTGGTTTAAATCACAATAGTACCATTGGTTCGATTCCCATAAATTATACTTTCTTTATTAAAAAAATATATTATGGTTTAAATAATTCTCCCAGAGCGTTTTTGTTCTGTCTCCTCCAACCGAATCGAATAGTTTTTCTTGTATTCCTTTTTTCACACTATTACTAATAGGAATTGCTATTTCAACGCCCACACAATTTCCTTCAATGGTATTTGTATTCAAACCCTCTTTGCTAATTAAAGAAATACTATGTGTCGTATCCATCGTGTCTTCTGCCAGAGGATATATATCTGCGATATAAAGAAGAAATCCTAGAAGCCATAATTTAATTATTATTTTTGCTTAAATACCTTTTTACAAATTCTCGCATTTGATTGGTTGGTTTAGTTTTTTTAAAAAAAACATTCTTTCGAAAACTGGGGAATGTTCCGATAAGTCTAAATATCCAGGTGCATCACTACAACAGTCGCACAAACTCTAAGAGACATCCCCATGAGTTCAAATGGTGTATTATTTACTACCACATTATGATACACCCGATGATGTTGTATTATCAATTATTTTTAAAGCTGTTGTAACCCTTCCAGCCGTCACTGATTACCATTGAATCCGGTAATACCTTTTTTAAAATTATTTCATTCAAAGTTGTAGTCTTCCTGTTTTCCACAAAATTGCGAAACTATGACGTTCCGGCGGGGGTTGCAACACCAAGCACCTTCTACTCTTCTTCCCCGATTGTACTTTTTTTTCTACCATTAGATTCGTCTAATTAAACCACAATACCCACTCCCTCAATTTTCTGCTCACTTAATTTAATATGTCCTAGAAAACTTTCATAAATCAAATTTGAAAAACGCTTAATGGTGTTAGGAAAATGTCCTGTTACTATTTTGATCCTGCCAACAGCAACCTTATGAGACAAAGAAAACCAATTCTTAAAAAATCACGGATCAGTCCGTTTAATTAACCCCCCCAAAAAAAACGTTCCACTTAATTTTAATTCATACATAATATAATTTAAATATAATACAAAATAAAGGTTAATGATATACTTTAATCAAGTCAATTACCTTTTGAAAATCTCCTCTGACTTCATTATCCTTAAACATACATTCATTAATATAATCCTGCAAACAAGCACCCGCCTCACCCTTCATTTTTTTAACCCGCATTTTAGCTTTATTCCAGTAACTTTTGATGTTTTGCGAGTGAACCCTCGTAATAGGATCCACAAAATGCAAACCGTGGTTAATTACACATTTTTAAATCCTAAATTATTCACTCTCGAATATCCACTCCATTGATCATGAACATTGATGTTTCCACTTCGACAAACTTCGGCAATTAGAGGGAATATAGTTGTGGTTGTTCTGTTTTCTACAACTTTTAATAAAACCTGTCCTGGTCCATAACTGCATCCCAAAAACCCATTTTTCGTTTTGTAGTGCCGTGCCTCGATGATTTTTAGGTTTATGTCTAAATATACTTTCATCTATTTGACATTCTAACCCTTCAGTGCCCAAGTTTATAGGATTTTCTTCAAAGAAACGTGAAATACATCTCGTAATTTTTTTAAAATTTTTGATAATGAATCTTGTGAAATTTCAATTTCATCCAATTTCCATTTTGCGTACAATCCTTGGACTATTTCCATAAAATTATTAAAAAACTTTTAAAGTCAACGCGCAAATTTTCAAAAAATACTTTACTCGAATAGAAGTATAAAGTTTGTAACGGCCGCATTCTTTCTCCATATAACGCCATGCAAATCCATCGTTATTACGGGTAATGGTTTTATTTGTTCCGTATGGTTGCATGTCGGGAAGAAGTGTGTTGTTTTGAGTAATTCTAGGCGTTGAAGGTGAAGATTTATTTGCAAAGAATTAAACGATTGAGATGTTAAAACAGTTGATTGGTAGAAAGTGTCCGACTTGTGTATTATAATTTTTCAATTTTTTATCAGTTCGCTTAATTACTCCCGGCGGGTAGTTAAGCGGACTGATCCAAAAGCACAGAATAAAATTTTCATATCTGAGAAAATTGATCCCGCATGAGAAGATACTATTTTCCGACTGGTTATTTCCTGCATTTATATTTAAAAATTCCCCTTTGATTTATTAGAATAATTATTGAGCGAACATGATGTTATGGGATGTATGAGGAATTCGGAGGTTATAACCCGAATTGCGTTATCGTCATACAGACTGCGCAATTCTTTTTCTTTTGAAATCATGAATAAGAAAACATTTGATTATTAAAAATCTTTTTTTAAAAAATAAATTGGCATATTTATGGGATTCGAACGCTAAGAGTATTATTGTGATTTTAAATCTATTTTTTTATAGCATTAAATATGGATTTCTAGGACTTCTCGGCGATTTATTTGTTTTAAATGAAACTTGCTTTATATTCGTTGTTCCCCAAAGCATTTAACTTTCTTTTTAACTCCTCTCACCAAAATTCACAATTTAATAATCAAAAAATCAATAAACTAATAAGAAAAAATTAATAATTAAAACGTAAAAATTGCAATTATTAACAAAGACCCCCAATTTTTAAAAAAAATAATAATTAAAATATAATTAAAATAATTAATAAAATAATAAATTTATAATTATAAATTCTTTATTAAAATACATATAATTCGGATATTATTTCTATTAAACTCAGAAATGAATCAGCAGATCTAAAAATGTTTTTACGACACATATATTGACCAACATAACTTTGTATTTGTGTCCTCGTCGTCAACTTGATTCGTTTAAATTTTCTTTTACATGCACTCCAACAAGCTTCTATGTTATTTGTGTGAACACCAGTAACCGGATCTTTAAAAAATATATTATGGTTCACCACTTCATGCACAAATGGACCAAGCTACGATAACGGCGAATATCGGTCGGATGAGTGTTTGGGCCTCCGGTATACACGCTAAACAATCGCTTAATATTCTGGAGTTTCCTAGGACAACCTGTTTTATTAAGAGGAAAATTTTTCTTCTTTTTCGATTTCTTACTAATTTTATATATACTTTCTTTGATAATGTATAAAACAATCCAAAAGCCCAGTATTTCCTTCTTATGTTTTCTGTTGGATCCCCCTGTTTACTTTCAATTTCATGAATTTCGATTCGTCTATTTGGACTATTGAGTTTTCACTCCCAAATATCAATTGTTTTGGACAAATTTTCCTGGTATATAATTTATTATTTTTTTATAGCATTTTATGCAAATTGGCAAACATATTCCTATTATTATAGAGACCTTTTCAATCTGTTTTTCAAACGCCTATTCATACGCCTATTCATACAATAGAACCAACAATAGTCTAACTGGTATTTTTGCGGACTCGAAAAAAGATCCTGCTAATACCTCTCTTTCTATGTCATACGTTTGATCTCGTTTTCTTTCACGACATCGCCACACAAAAGCATTTAAATTTCTTGTTTTCTTTCCCAATTTCACTAAATTTGGACAGCTTTGCCTGTTCTTACTTAAATTCTTTCCTAATAATCATCTTAAAGCTGTTTCGTTATTTTTAATGATTCGTAGAGATTTAATAAATTCATGCAGTTTATTAAATTATAATTATCAATTTAATATTTGGTCGAAATCCACATATTGACCCCAGGGTTCGAATCATGTTATTAACCTTGTTAGTTGGGTTATGTTAATTAATAATATTTAAATCGAAGGCTGGTTAGATATGTCAATACCAGGATTCGAACCCGTGTGTCAATAGGACGACTTATTTCTATTATTTTCTTAATTATTTTAATTATTTTTTTTTTAAATATTGGGGGTTTTTGTTAATAATAGTCCTTTTTATTTATTTATTTGTTTATTTATTTATTTTTATTTATTTTTTATTTTTTATTATTTATTTTAATTATTGAAATAATATAATATTTTCTGGCAAAAAATTAAATATCTTAAAGTTGTGGTGGGAATACGGAACCTGATCCTAATGTACAAAGACATGCTGGAAAAAACGTTCTTTTTTGAGGTTATCGTATTCCCAGCAATCTATATTTAAAATATTGTTGATGTTGTTCTCTTTTCGGAATCATATTCTAAAAAATCTTTTCCTAAAAATTTAATAATTAATGAAAAATAGTATTTTACGGGAATAGAACCTGCTTGTAATTTTTTTAATTTTCACTAAAAAAGAAATTTAGTCCATAAGAATTAAATATGACCATTTTAAAAATAGTGGGCTAAAAGAGAATAAATACTTACGAAACGGAAAGGTACACAAAACAGTTATAAGGAAAGAAGAATAAAATAAACTTTAAAGTTATTTTTTCAGGCTCTAATAGTTCACAAATTACATTGATACCACTGCGATCATAAGATTACAAAAATTGTGTAGAAGAAGTTGTATATGTAGGGCTCTCCCCTAAAGATAACAAGTTAACAGGGCTCATGGGATCAAATAATACATTTATAAAGCGTATAAAAGTTAATACTTTAAAAATTTTAAAACGCGCGTTTAGAAATATCCCTTTTACTGTCAATTTCCTAAAGATTAGAATATAATCACATTAATTCATAAACCTAAACCTGATGATAACTTTTCCCAATATCTCTTATTGAAAGTTATAGACCCTATACAAAAAGATCCTACTAAGAAGAATAGATAGATACATTAGACTAAGTACAAGGCAAATTGCCTTTAAACCGAAGAACCCTACGCATGACCACGTGATTTAAATAAATAACGCGATAAAACCAGAAAAAATCTAGGATGGCATTTTTAGATATTTCTAAGGCGTACAATAGTGTAAACAGAACAATATTATATACAATCCATAAAAAAAGGAACATACCGATTCATTATATTAACATGTTAAAACTTTTGATAGGGGATAACTATTTGGAACTGGCAAATGAGGAAGGTATAGAAAAGAAAAAAAACTTAATGACGGACTTCCACAAGGATCGGTCATTAGTCCCACTTTATTGAATTTATACATTGACAGAATTGCCCATAATGAAGATGGAACTGAGAACGAGAACATTTCCCTTTTTGCGGATGATATTGCTGTACTTGCACATACAGAAGAAGAATTAACACTGGAATTAAATAAATTAACTAAACATTGTAAGGATCTCTGTCTAACAATTAATACTAATGAATCTTTTACTGTAGGAATGTAAGAGTGAAATTAAACTAGATGGGGAAAATATTAAGAATACATACGAGTTCAAATATCTTGGAATTTATTTAGGAGAAAAGGGGATTTTAATAACACGTAATCTTGGAGAGTTAAGGAGTAAGATAAGAAATAGCACTGGAATTGTAAGAAGAGTTTTAAACAAATTTAACCCTACACAAGAAAACCCGAAACTATTTGTTAAACTTCTTTGTTTTTATATCTTTATTAGACCATTGATTGATTATGGTGCAAAAGTCTTAATAACCAATGATGATACAATTAAAAGAATTGAAAGAATAGAAAATAGTGCGATTAGACCGATACTAGGCCTTCATAAATTTATTAATATGGAGAAAGTAAAAGCACTTTTATTTATAGAGAACTATAAATTCATAGTAGAGTGGTTAGTACATGGCTTAGGAGAAAGAATACAAGAAGATGAAAATACTGTCAACCGCAAGAGTTTTAAAAACCCAAAAATGATCATCTGATAAATAAAATAATTAAACTGAACGAGAAATATAAAAAGAGAAAGAAAAATGATGCTACTCCATAATATGGGTTCTATGAATTTCTTAAAAAAAACAAAAAAACTCATATTATGGAGGAAATGCACAAACGATAGTAAAAAGAATAGTGAAATCTACAACTGAACTCCATAATTCAAATGAGATGTGTTTGGAGCTATTAATACCAACAAGTCGTTCAGGTAGAATGAATATGTGCCAAAAGTGCAAAAAACAGACAACGAATTTGAAAAAGACGTTAACCAAGCAAACAGTTATATCTATAAATGTAAGAATTTAAATTGCAAAAAGGACAAAGGATTTACTGTGGGTTCAACAACAATGTACCCAAAATCTTGATAAAAAATAGTGTATTCTGCTTATCTTTACACAGCTAAATCGAGCGTTACCAAGTTAAAATACTAATTGGTATTTCAGAAACTACATATATAAAGTTGAAAAGTATATTTATGAATTCCTCGGCTTTTAGCATCACACAAGCACTGCATATGGGTGGAGTTGGTGCAATTGTACAAATCGATGAGACAGCATGCAATCAAGAATATTGTTTACTTCACACGCAAGCGAAGCAGCTTATGTTAGATTAACTAAATGGGTTATTGGTGCTATGTTTGAGATCACCCGAGAAATTCGTTTACAGGTGTTGGAGGATAGGACGAGTGAAAGACTATTTTACTTTTTTACGAAAATGTACAACCAGGGACAATAATTAAATCGATGCATTTGCTTCTTATCCACGTTCTGTTATTCAAGCATATTGCATACATCGGGTAGTAAATCATAGTTTAGGATTTGTTGAACAGGATGGGACACATACTAATTTAATAGAAAATTTATGGTCGCACTTAAAAAATGATATTCGAACCCGGAGAGGTATTATGTTGCAAAATTACCGAGTTTTATTGCTGAATGGTCTTTTTTCTATAACGACATTTGAGAGAAGAAAAAAGAAAATATTTATACTTTTTTTCTCAAGATACTTGAATATTTTAACTTAAATATCATTCTTTAAAATTTAATATTTTCATATAATATTTTTTTAAAAAATAAACCCCCCTTTTCTACATCAAAAAAATCCTAATTTTGGAAGAGAGCTAGAAAAATTAAAAAAATATAATTAAAGCTATGAAGAAATATCTAGAAAATGAAAATATTAATACAAAACTAAGTTGCTTATTGAATGCTGAAACTAAAATTAGTTATGGAATGAAGTAAATCTTTTAATTGCTCAAGCAATGGAAAGAGCAAGGAGTTAATGTATGAGAGAAATAGAAAATAGTGAGAATTACTCATTTCTAGTAAATGCATTAAACAAACTATTTTTATCTGTAACCTAACTTTAAAACTGTATATATATATACTTTTCGGTAATTTTTATAGGAGTTACTGTTTGTGAAAATGTGTTTATATTTAAGATATATTTTAATATACTTTTTTATCAATTCTGTCATACCGTTAAAACTTCATTAAGGTTTTATAAGATGTCGTTTTCAGTTTTCTGTATTTCAACACGAGTTTCGGATACAGGAAAGTAGTTTTCGATCACTGATAGAGGCGAGATCTGATGATGGTTACCGTTTTCATCGTTAATATAAATATTATCCAAAAAATTCTTAGAACAGTATTCGAAAAATTTTGAATTTTTGGTTGTTTGGACTAGGTATTAATTCGAGTGATTTATTTCGATGTTCAAGTATTCATCGCTACTTAATATTTTTTTTCAAACTGGATATTAAAAATTCATCTCCTTTAGAGCAGTGGATTTTTTCTTTTTTTTTTTAATTTTTTTACAGTACATTTCTGACACAGATTTACCTTTGAGATGTGTTTTAGAGAATTCATTCTTGCATGAGCTTTTTCTTTTGCACTTACAACATTTTCTGAGAGGTGTTCTTTTTACAAAGAAGAAATTTGGTTGTGCTATTTAACGCATGTTCCTATTATTGTTAGATATTATAAAGCATTTATGACATTTGTGAGAATGAGAAGAGAAAAGGGGATATTTGTTTATCATACTCGTTTGTTATATCTTTCTTTCATGATATTGTCAGTGAATTATATGAATAAGTTGCACAGGTTTGTAGTGGTTTTGGTAATGGTGAAGCATTGGAGGAAGGATAAATAATTAAAAATTAAAAAAAATTAATATGATAATTCTTATTTAACTTATCATTTAATTAATTGACTTAATTAAAAAAAAAACGCCAATACCCTATGAATATATTATAATTTGGCATTCGTCACGTACAAAAGATGCCTGTCTTTTGTTAATAAAAGATTTACAAACAATTTCTCTCTGCAATAGGTCTTGTGTTTTTTGCAGCTCTAGCCGCTCTATTGAAGCAGGTAAAACTTGTCATGGCGTGATTTCAAAAACAGCATTATACTATTAAACGATGTAGTAAAAGAATTTCTATTTTCAATGGTACTATATTTGAAAAAAGTCACCTGAAACTGAGCGAAGTTTTATGAATAATATACAGCTTTGCAATGAAATTTACCCTCCTCGAATATTCCATAGATACATTAATATCAACAAATAACTATCCTTGAATCGAAAAAGAAATTATGGTGGCTCCTCCCTTTTCGACTACCAAGTTCAAACCTGAAAAACGTTTTTTTTAAAAAAAAATTATTAAATTCAATCATATTTAAAAAAGATTATTCATTAATTTTTCGGAGGTGTTGTTTTTATACTACAATTTAAATATAAATTCAGCAAACATTAAAGGTAAATACAATCTCGACGTTTTAAATCTTTCCCGCACTATTTGTTTAAAGAGAGACAATCGATTCTTAATACGTTGAATGTTTGCTCGTGTAATGGGATCAACAAAAATTTCAGATTGATTCACGGTTAACGAATAAACCTAATTTCATTTAAATTGATATAACTAGCCCAGCAATCTGTTACCAAAATTGTTACAATTTCAATATTTTCTAGCAAGACGTTTCAAAGTCGGTTTATTTCGATAAAGGACCATAACGAAAACACACCCCTGTTGAAATATCAAAACCCCCAAACACCCGTGAAGACTTCTCCCCATGTCATATTTTTGTTTGAAAATTTCGATATGTCAACTTCGACGGTATGTCCTACCCATTTAATTTTCACCGTGAAAATTTCTCTTTTCAAAACATGTAAACTTTATTTTTTATGCCACAAACATATCGTTTTTTTTCCTTTCTTTTTTTCTCTTCACCCATTGATTTGGCTTGTACAAAATCAAACAACCAAAAGTAAATTGAATTTATTTTTCCGTTTAACATCTTATTGCAGTTATACAGTATAGTTTTTATAAAAGTTAAAATGGTGGATTTACATTTTCTATAGCGCCATTCTAAGTTTTCATCATTAATGTTTAATACTATAGACATGTTATCACATTTTAAACATCTAGGTATGTTTTTAAGGTACCACTGGCAATTTGATATATAACAGTAGACATATAATTGGAGGTAGAGTTTACTAAACTTCTATGATTAATTCAGTTTTTTATTTTTTTAATCTTATACTTGTATTTATAAACGCGTTTTGTGGGGTTCAAACTTGGTGGTCGCAAAGTGTGGAGTCGCCGATTTATTTACCCCCTAATTAGGTTTTTTCTTTATTTTATGAAATATCATAACCGAAAAAAGTTAATCACTTCCAAATAAAAAAAAAGTTATATCCAATGTTGATTCAGTTGATTTCTCACCAAACATTAATATTGTTTCTAAACTTTTTTTTTATTGAATCAAGTGTGATATTCAATACCAGCAACAACATTAGATTTAATAATTTAAAAAACTCGAAAGCTTAAGAAAACGTTTAACTTCGTGTTTATATTTTTCAAAACCATATGTTATATGTTTAGTATTCCCATATATACGGAAATGGTTATTTGTATAAATCACATTTACAGAAAAATATACCCAGTTTCTCGTAAAATACGACAAGTCGTTTATTAAGAACTTTTTATAAGAAAATTTTAAATTCATTAAATGTTGTTGGTTTCAAAATCACGATTTAGCATTAATGTGAATCTTGACTCGTAATTATCCGCAAAAGTAAGCTTACTATATGTTGTTTAAGGTTTAATTTCCCGGAAATTGCAATTTTTTATAAATAAACGAAAATCGTTGTGAAAGCACGAAAACAATACTAACACGTTACTTTGATTAATGTCGCACGCCAAGCGCGCGACCATGCCAAAAAATATACGGGTTCAATGACAGATATGGTTTTTTTTAATTTTTATAAAATATAAAAAATTTATATAATCCATTTTATTTCAAGTTTTTTTAATACGAGAAATAATCTCTTCTTTTATTTCAGTCTCATTTTTTATCACTACAATTCCGTTTTCGTTTATTTTTACTATTTCATATACACCATTATAAAAAGAATCGAGTTTGAGCTTTTTATGCTTTTGATTCTCCGAAAAATCTTTTCTCAGCAATACTTTATCACCTGCCTTATAAACTTTTTCAATTACATTCTTTGAACAATTTCTTTGCATTCTTGCTTGATAGTTT
The DNA here is from genome assembly GCA_963556175.1 of Tipula confusa. Taxonomy (NCBI): domain Eukaryota; kingdom Metazoa; phylum Arthropoda; class Insecta; order Diptera; family Tipulidae; genus Tipula; species Tipula confusa. The sequence continues at coordinate 55,303 of CAUVYK010000392.1, read as the reverse complement.
TTATTAGTACTTATACAAACTATTTCTTCTTTAAAAACATCGTTATTAAATTCAGATGCAAGAGAAAAAAAACCATTAGTACGTAGAAAACAATTTTACAAAGATTTTTTGGTTGCTGAATACACACTAATATTATAATTATACATTATATCAGGCAAAACATCATACAATATTTAATTTTGATTTTTAAAAAAAAAATTCTGAAACTCTCGCGTAATTGTTTGATTACAGCTCACCATTCCCCTTGAGATTCAGGATGCCTGGCTCTGCTGAAAATTGCTTTATTTTTTTATAAAACACAGAATTTTAAACCATTACTAATTGTAAAATTTTAGGTGAGCCATAAATATAAAAAATCCCTCTGCATGCATCGACTACTTCTTCTATGGATTTCAAAAATACTAGTGTTGTATAAAGAAAACTACATGTAAAATAAACTACAAAGTTCGAATTCTTATAAAGGCATTATTTTCTTAAAATTCTATACATCCATGGAAAAGCGGATACAAATAAACAACGAAACAGAATACAAGCAGTATATCGACTATTTAACACGCGGAAACATGCCAAACAAGCTCGAGTTTAAGGTAGACGAAATTTTAAAAACTGTGTTTCAAGGAAACGAATCGTAAACAGTAGAATATATTACCTCTAAAGAAGATGGCCCATTGGAATACGTTCAGTCTTACAATCTTGAAACAATTAGTAAAATTGAAGCAATTCATTCGCTTTCTCATAGAGCTTACATGCTATTTATACTGAACTAACAAAAAAATATTACAATATACAAACAGAAGATGTAAAAAATGTATTATCTGGCTGTGGAATTTGTTCACGTAGAACTGTGGAAATATCTTCCGCAACATTAACGTCTATAATAACGCTGAGGAAGCTGGAACACATTCAGATTGATATCACGTACATGCAAGAATTCGAAAATGAAAATTTTGGGTTTAAGTATATTCTAACGATAATTGTTTGTTTTTCTGAATTTGCATGGGCTTATCCATGCATAACAAAGTCTGCCGATGAATTGTTCTTCCATCTAGAAGATTTATTCTATAGTTCTATTGCTTCTCTTGAAGTGCATAGTGATAATGGAACAGATTTTCGAAATAGGAAAATTGCATCATTATGTTCTAATTTTAATATAAGACAAATATTGTGCACTCCATATCATTAAAAAGCCAAGGAGGTAATTGAACGGTATAATTTTACGTTGAAAAGAATGCTTTTGTCAATTATGAAGAATACTAACTCTTACAATTGAATTGTTATTTTAAAAAGAAAACTGTATCAATATAATTTAAAAATAAACAGAGCTTTTGATAATTATCCAGACAATGAATTTAAGGTTATAATGGGTTTAACACGGTTTTAAATTTTGTTATCAATAATAATATTCTAGGCAGAGTTATTTGAATGATGAAGAAATTACTAAGATAAACACTTTTGGAATTTACCTATTTTACTGAAATTTCTAATGTAACAAAGCGAGTGATTTCACGAAATGGAAATAACATTCCAACAAGAAGTAACGAAAATAATAATTAAATTATATTTAATTTTTTTAAAAATTTATATTCCGATAGTTTTTTTTTAAGAGAATAATATCTTTACAAGGAATTGAACTTTGTAGTTTATTTTACACAACATTTTGCAAATATAAGAACTGCAAATGAAAACTTTGAATATATGTCTATCACATTACATATATATAAATAATTTGCATTTTTACTTTTCATCTTACGTAAATCAATTTCTTATCTTTCTCGTAGAAATCTGATCGTTATATGTTTCATTGGCAGGTTAGCTTTCAATGGTTGTGATTGAGCACACGTAATACATCTCTTAACGACTCCTCTAATTATTTCCCGTGTGATGCCATAATATAAGGTGTTTAAATACACCTCCATTTTATTTATTCCGAATCGAATTTCATCGTGGAGCTTCTCAACAATCATAATTACCTCAGCTGTTCGATTTAGTGGTATAATTTTTCTGAGATTTTGACTAGCATCATTTATGAAATATAATTCATTGTTGATGATTTTGATTCTTTGCTAATTTTCCCTACATTTTTTACTGCTTCTGGTTAAAGTAATTGTTTTTAATTCTAAATATTATTTTATTTTTTCGTATTTTTCTTCATTTTTGACGTTTGCGCTGTATGTCATGGGTATATAAAAGGTTGAATTTTTATATTATTAAATTAATTATGAATTTATATTATAGAAATAACCAATTAGAACAAAATGTATATTTATATTAAAAAAAATATTTTTAACGACCATTAGTCCAATCGTGCAAAATATATAATATTCGAATACCTTTTTAATAAATCAATTAAGAAGACCTTGGCATGAAAAAAGATTGACACGCCACATTAAACATTGTAAAAATTATCGAATCATAATCTTGAAAAGTAAATATCATCAAGGACTCAAGTTGTATGAGTTGGGTTAAATGATTTTGTAAAAATATCGCCTTTTTTTACTAGTAGTAAATATAAGAAAAGTGATAAAATTATTAAAACCCTATATTCATCTAGAACCGAAAATATCAGCTGAAAGATGAGAAGATAATTCTGGAACTCATGACATTTCTATTTTTATTATACAGTTGATCATTGTATTGATTTAAAAATATAACGCTTAAACCTATATTATAAATACAAATGAAGGATGATAGACCTCAAAAAAAAGATCGAATAATAAAATTTTAGAACAAAGGGAATTTTTACTTAGCTTTATAATAAAGATATAGTAAATGAAATATATTTCTCTAATTAAATTAAATATTTATTTTAGATATTTTTTATTACTCTGTTTTTTTACACAAGAAGAGTAAATGTTTTTAATTTTATATTTATAGTCAAAAACACAAAGCTGACCTCTGTATTTCAAGTAATTATAAAGTATATATTTTGCAGAAACAAAAAAATGTAATTTTGAAATTATAGAAGAACTCTATGTAAGCCTCACATGTCTACCATTTTTATAAAATATAGGTCAAATTTTTGTGGATTTAGAAATTATAAATGATATTAACTAAAATTAATGATCATGAGGGGTTTGTCAGAACGTAAAATATGTAGATTTATGGCTAATGTATTAAATAAAATTGTAAAAAATATACAATTCGGCGGGTTCAATAAAGATATAAATGTTTGTGGCTGCTGAAATATAATTGTTTTGTCTTACATTAGGTATTGCCCAAAAACCAATAAATGTAATACCAGGGTTGCAGCTTATACAAGAACTGGTAGACCCTTGACACATATGTTAAAAGATATGTAACGAAAACCCTACATTTGGACGTATATATGGATAGTATAACACATAATATAAAAAAGGTTTCATAACGTTATGTCTGTATACTAAAGCATAAGTTTTGAACCACATTGTCTTGTTTTCCGATTAGATCTCTAGAATTTGGTCGGAACTTAATATCCCAAATAAGACAAAATATTTTTTGTTGTTTTGCTTACAAGAAGTAATAGTATCATTACAATGACTTTAATCAACTGTGTATCTGTATTATCAAGTCCTAAAATATAAAATCAACAAATGCTTGAGATTGTATTGTTAAAGGGATTAAGATGACTTAATACATATAATAAGTTTGACCTTTTATAAAATTTTAGTTTAACAAACCCTCTTTAATTTTTAGATAAGGATAAATAAAACAAGACAGACACTGTATGAAATTTTAATTATTATTTTGCAAAAAGTATAAATACAAGTTTATTTTTAAATTCTTATTTTAAAACAAAAATAACATTCATTCACACCATCCGTATTTATTTCAAGATAGATACAATTTAACGTTTGTGTTTTTAAACAGCAACGCGTTACTGTTAATATAATGAATTAGTTCGGTATCTGAACTAGATATACTAAAGTTGTCAATATGGTTTATACATTTAAACATATGAGTAATGTGGATTGAACTCAATGGAAATTCTGATATTATCAGTGATACTATTTTGGCTTTTGACTTAAAATAGGTTTTATATAATGAGTTTGGGTTGTGTATTAGAAAAATTGGGATTGTTCGCACAAATTTCAAGTTTTTAATTCCCTTAAAAAATAGAATATTGTACCAGTACGGGTCCCATAAACTACTATATTTAAAGACAATACAGTCAAGCGTGCTTAGGTTTTTGAGGAATTCTATGAGATCTTTTTCGAAGCTGCGGTCTGTCATTGATACTATCACGACTTTTTTTAGTTTGTGAATAACTTTTGAATCCAAACTCTTAATGAAGCACCCTTCGAAAGATTTTTCGGTCAAATTCTTATAACATGGGTCTTTTATCTGACACAAAAAGGAAAATGCGGAAAAAAAATCATTTCGAAAGGTTTCTGTATTATCGTTTGTAAAGGTATACGAAGAATTTATAAGCCAGTTTCCAATTATTTTGGTTTTTAATAGTCTTTTTGATGATCGTTCTGCCCAATTGTATATTCTGTGTGTATCCTGTGAAAGACTATATTTCATTATTGACATTGAAAGTTCCTTAATATTTATAGTTTTAATTCTCGTGAAATTTTCAAAGAGGGTCAGAATATTTTTAAAAACATTCTTCTTTTCTTCTTCGATCATACAATCAGATTTATATATTAAAGTCAGGTTTACGGGTCCTATATAGACTTTCTCATCTGTATATTCGATTCCACCATTCGATTTTAAAAGAAAAGAGATTGGGAGAGTAAGATCATCTACGTTTTCAAGCTCAAGTATACTTTCTATAAACGTGTTTTTGTTTAGAAAATCTATATCTGAGAACTTGATTCCTGATTTGCTTTTAATATGAATTTTTTCATCTGAACATATTGTTAATTCTTTTAACGAATCAAGATCTATGTCATCTTTAAGAAATCTATAAATCCAGAAAAAAAAGTATATTATATTATCAACTGATTCTGTGGAAGCTAAATAATAGAATAAATTATCAAGCATATTCATCATTCTATATTTTGAGTAGCGTTGTATCCCGGATATTTCAAAGGCGATGGTTTGATATTTATTATTCCCTTGTAACTTCTGTAAAAATAAAGAGTCAAAAATGGTAGACTCGTCGTCATTTTCTGGATATATTGGAAAAAGTATGTCTATAATTTCCAATAATATATCAGATTGCCTATAATAACTATCGTCTGAGAAAAGACCTATAGAATATATTTTGGTAATGGTAATTCTTTCTTGTGAAATATCGTCCTGAATCAACGAATTTATTAAACTTAAGTAGAAAATCGTGTCATGTTCTTTGCATTTTTTTTTTAATTTCTCAATTGAGAATAATTCTAAATACCATAATACGTCTTTACCGTCAATCGAAAAGTGTAATGTCAGGATAGATGAAAAGGTTTCTTTTATACATTCAAAATATATAATTTTATCGTCATTTAGACGTTTGACGTTTTGTTCTACGAATGGATAAATTATATTGTCAATTAATATTTTTATCGCAGCCGATTCCTTCAGACTATCACATTTTTCGTTTCTTTCCTCTACTACTTGGGTCTTTGCCATCTCACAACCCTCTTCAGAATACGTTACTGCAAAAGAACTCACAAAAAAATGTATATGTATATAGTCATACAACAAAGAACGCAAATCGAACATGTTTTGATTTTCTTCAAAGTATTGTAGTAAAAAATTTAATTCGAGGAGAAATCCAAATTCGTATTGTTTTTCACAAAAAAATAATATCTTCGATAAATTTAAAGAATTAATTTTTTGTATACCTTGGTAACTAAATGCTTGACTTAAGTTTTCAATATTTAGAAACTTTTTTCTTTTTTCGAGTTCAGTGTCACGTATCCATAGATTGCCAAATTTATGCATTTCAAAACATGGACCTAGATAATTCATTTTTAATTGGTCTTTGCAACTAAGATTAAATAAAAATCCTGTCAACCTACTATAAAACTTTGTTAATTTATCCGGTGTTGTCAAAATAAATATGTTATCTTTGTAATTTCTTATCAGAACATTAAGATTTTCGTGTGATTGATCATAATCAGGAACAAATTCAATAGCAACTATCGTTGTAAGGATGGTAATTCCAAAAATATAGCTAATATTTTTCATGGGTGGTTTTTTTAGAATTTATATGTAATATTTTTTAAAATGGAGATTAAGCCAGACCAAATGGGTTAAAGATAAGTATTAGATTTTTTAATATAAATTTATAGCTTTTTGTGATCAATGATAAAAAGGAATGTATCTTATTTTTTAGTTGGTAAGAAAATACGAAAATATTTTTGTCGTGAATCAATTGTTTGCTAAAACGAGAAATATGCTAGACAACTGTCTAGATTTCCCTTATTTCCAGAATTAGATAACAATTAACAAAAGAAATTAGTAAAAATTAAAAAAAAATTAAATGTCGACATTCATTTGCATCATAGTCGAATTAACAATTGATATATAACATTTCCTTTCGAGAAGAAGTCTAATCCTTGTCAATACCAACACCCTTCAAATCATGCTGTCTTTTCTTTACGAATTTTCCATCACTTTTGTTTACTAGGTATGAATCATTCCAGCATTTGCTTATAACAATCTCATTGTTGAGAAATCTCCCAGCTTTTGTTTTAGATCTCCTTTCATATTCTCATGCTCCGTAATCTTTACTTGCTGGTTTTCATCGAACTCTTCTCTCCAATTTCGCTTAGATCTCTTGTTATATTTTCCCGATTGGCAATTTTCAAGTCTTGCTATTCCAGACATGTCCTCAATTGCTTCAAGTAGTGTACACCGTATTGCAGAATGATATGTCATTTTATATACTTCTTCAATTCCTTGGATTCCTTCACTTAATTCTCCTTTTTGGATTTTTGATAAGCCTTCCCGCAATGTTCCGTTAACTCTTTCAATTCTTCCATTGCTTCTGTGTGATTCTACACTTATTTTCCTATGACCTATTTCTTCTTTCCTACATATATCCTTATGCTTCCATTGTCAAACTCTTTCCCATTATCACTTACCAATTCCACAGTTTTTCCCCATAATACGACGAAAACTTTTACTTTTCTGCTAACTTCCTCTGCCGACTTTGTTTTGCACTGCCAGATCCTATAATATTTGGTAAATAATAATCATTATAATTACATACATATTTTCGGTTTCTATTTTAACAATATCCATTGCTATTTTCTCTAAATATTTCGACTTAGTAACAAACTCCACTCACTTAACTGCTTTCTATTGTTATTAATACATAGTTTACAGTTTTTTACAACTTTTTAAATCGTTGCTGTAACGCCGGGCCAGTGATAATTTTCTTAAATTCGTACCACACTGCCTCGTATCCTCTATGCAGCATTTTTTTATTTGTATCAATTACCATTTTTTTCCGTAAATTTATTTTTGGCATTTCTCCCATTATACCACTGTAAAACTTTTAATATTCTATACCTCCGATATTTATAACATGTTTCTTATATTTTGTCTCAATGATAACTACCTTTCTCGTTAAATGGCGTTTTTATCTCAAGTACTTTTTTCCGATCTTCTTCATTAAATCTACTTAGTGCATCACCTGCCACTAGCTCTTTCCCTTTCATATACTCAATAGTGAAATCATACATTTGAATTTTTTCAATCCACCTATTAATTTTAGTGTTTCCAAATTCTGGTTTCTTTCTAATGTTTTCTAATGCTTTATGATCTGTTATAAGGTGAGGTTTTCTACCTGCCAATTCATTTTTGAATTTTATATTCCCCACATTAACCCAAGAATTTCCTTTTCAGTAATAACATATCTTTCTTCCGTGGGTGTCAATTTTTAGATGCCATTTTTACCGGAATTAATTTTTTATTCTTATTCATCTGTAATAATACTTCCCCAAGTATCGTATTACTTGTATATGTTTTGCGTGTAAAGTGTTTTTAAAATTCAGCAGGTTCAGGTATCCCGCTTCTTTCAGCACTTATTTAATCCATAAATAGCTTTGTTCGTTTTATTTTCACATTCCCACTGTTTATCAGCCTCCAGTCCTTTATATAATCCCCTTGTTAATTCGGCATATTTTTATATAAATTCTCTAAATCATCCTACGAGCCCTAAAAACCTTTTATGCTCAGCGACACACCTTGGTCGCCATAATATCATTGTTTCGTTCTTTTTTATTTCCATTGGTATCTTTTCTTTGGCATTCACTGTCACCCTTATATCTTTACTTCTTGTTGCGCGAACTGCATCTTTTTACATCTATTTTAAATTTCTTTCTTTTAGCTTCTTCATCACCTTTCTAACCAAAGCGTCATGTATTTCTATTATTTACGCATGTATAATTATGTCATCTATATACCTCCACCCGATTCCATATTAAATCTTTCAAAACTTTGTTCATTACTCGCTGAAATATCATTGATGCATTTTTATACCCCATAACCATCCCATTCCATTCATATACACCATCCTCAAACTCAAATGCAGTTTTGTGTTCATGATCCTCGAATATTTCTATTTGGTAATATCCCTTTTAAGTCTAACACTGTTATGTGGTTTGACCCTCATGTTGTTTGAACTATCCTTCGCATATCTGGCAGCGTATATGAATACTTTTCTGCCAAATCATTCAACGACATCTGATTACAAACTAAACGAACATCGCCATTAGGTTTTTCGATCGCTCTAATTGGATTTCTTAATTTTAAATTCCGACCTCATTACTATTTTCATTTGTCCAAGCTCTTTCAAATAATCTCTAAGTTTTTTTCGCAGACATTGGGGTACAATTTGTCCTCTTTTGATTACCTTTCCCCGCTCTTTAGTGTCTATTCGGCATTTTTCTACATTACAAATTCAACAAAACCACATATTTTAGTATTCATAAACACTTCTCCGAACTCTTCAGCTAATAACTCCGCCGTGAGTTTTCTCCTTTTAACCCCATCAGTTTTATTATTAGAGTTATTAAACATATAAGACAAATTAGTTTTATTTATTTACTCTTAAACATTTCCCTTTTCTTCCTTTCTCTTCATTCGGAATCCAATTTCAATATGTCCAACCCCCCTTCAAATAAAACAATTCATTTGTTTAATCACTACTTTTTCTTCTCAAATCCTGTAATCCTCGTTCCGGCTTAACATCTTTTTCCGTTTTTACAAATTTTAATCTTTTCTCTAATTCCTCTTCGATCTTCTTTCGGTACTCCATTTCTCTTCTCTTCTTCTCCTCTTCAATTCTTAAATTCTTTCTTTTTTCATATTCATTGATCGTTTTGAGTAATAAATTTCTCATTTTAGACCAACTACTCGGTCTATTCATCATTCAAGGTACCATTGTAGCCCTTTTTCCTCTATTTCCTGATCGCGGACATTTGCATGTCCTCTTCGTCTGATATACTCTTGATTCGTATCTTCACTTCCAGTATATCAACGCATATAATACCTTTGCGGTTGTCTGCTACTTCACTTGTCGTTACTTGTTGTTTCTGAGCACCTTCTATAACGTCATTCAATTCCATGATGGTATAATCAATAATTTATATATGTCATTAAATGTCGCTAGCGCGGCTCGAGCCACCACCCAGCACGCGCAGAGTTCGAGCCATGGTTTCTCGTATTGGTATGCGCTAGCGCTTAGTACGCGCAGTGTATTTCTTGGCCTTAAACATAGCTGTTTTATTAAACCTCTTAAATAGGCCGTAACGGGTATTCAAACCTAGATTTCTATCTTTTTCTGAACCACTACACCACAAGACTTATAAAATTGAATATATAATCAAAAATCTTGAAAACTAAGAAAACAAAAAAAAACACCATTCCATGATTGAGCCTATAAAAATAATTGATGAAACAACGAAATTTTTTACATTGTAGACTGGAATGTGGTAGAAAATCGTGCAGATAAACATCATACCGATTAAAGAAGAAAGCCTATTTGTTTGTGGACATAGAAGGTGTGTTATATCTTTATGATATAAATGGCAATCATAAAAGAGTATTTTTAACCACACAGGTTGAGCTTATGAAGCTTGAAGTAAAAAAGTTACATAAACAAAATAGGCTAAGTGCATTGTGTGATCAATATTTCTTTAGAATACCAAGAGAGATGATTCGAAAAATTGTTTTGGAATGTCTCGTCTGCGGTCAAGCCCAGCCGCCGAAAACGAAAGAAAAATTTCGACATATTACGTCAACTTTTGCGATGGAACGCTTAATAATTGACCTTATTGATATGCGGATTTTCAAAAAAATTAATAGTTGGTTTTGCTGGATATTTACAGGAATAGATGTTTATAGCAAGTTTTCATATGCGATACCCCTTACCAATAAATCTTGGTCAGGTGTGAGAGATGTTTTAGAAGATATTTTTTTAAATTTGGTGTTCCAAATATATTGAATCAAATATTGGTTTAGAAACGAAAACATTCAAAATCTTTGTTTAGATTATAAAGTTAAAATGGTTCACGGAAGACCTCGCCATCCCCAATCTCAAGGGCAAGTATAATGGTTTAATAAAACAATAACACGATATTTACAAAAATTTATTTGTGCTGAAACTAATAACGTAAAAAATTGGTTATAATATTTATCTAAAGTCACCTACCAGTATAATATTGCAACCAACGAGACAACAAAAAAATCACCATTTGAACTTTTTTATGGCAGAGAAGGCTTTGATACAAAATGATGATTCTGAGGTAAGAAACAGCGCTACAGAAAATGAAGAGCTTTTAATCGCTGATGTAAATAGTATTTCTTTGAACTATCTCGCAAGACTGGATAGAAAATGTGTTCATAATTCTATTCACAATTTTCAAATTGGTAATAAAGTTTTAGTTTATAAAGACGTGGATAATAACAAGAGAAGAAAGAAATTAAAAAGTTTTTAGCATCCTCCGGGAGTTGTTGTTTAGCTGCTTTCGAATGACAGGTTACTTGTTGATATTGATGGAAAAAAATCAAGGTAGTGTGTACTAAAGCTAAAAAAGTTTAGATTAAGAATAAATCCTAGCTGCTTATTTTTTTTCTCGGGTTTTTAACTAATTTATTTGTTTACAAAAAAAAATATAAAAGCTTTAATAAAAAATATGCAAAAACCGTGGCTCGAACCCTGAACCGTGCTGGGCTCGCGACATTAAATAAAAACTAAAAAATAAATAACTTTACTTACATGCAAAATCTTAAAAATAATTTAATTTTAACTTGTATTTGTACTACATTTATATAATAAATTATTTCTTTATTACCTGCAAATCAGTTTTATGTGTTGTATTAAATAACTTTCCGAATCTTTGCTTTAACAGCCACTCGAAAAATATGATATCAATGTTGTTCTTGCCGTATCTTGGTAGTTTTAGTTTCTGATAAACACTTTCTTGGTGGTTGGTTGTTACACCGGTAATTGGATCTACAAAGTTTTCTGTATACTTTACAGTGAAATGTACATAAACGATATTTGATGGATCTCAATAAGCTGCCCAGCTATCGCTCATTATATCAAATAGTGGCTGTATAAACTGCAAAATAAATTTCTTGAAGTTATTCGGTTCCTTAATTCAACCATTATGAAAAACTTTTTTTGCTATTATCATTGTGACCAACAAAAATCCATTGATCACGTACTATCCTACCTCGATTCTTTTTACAATTAAACATTTATCAATTTAAGTACTACGCTAACACTGCCAATAATAATAGGATTTTCAACAAAATATTTAGTAAATATATCTAGACAAAAAAAATTCCAATCTAAAATTGTTGTTCTTTTATTTTAAATTTAACTGAAATTTTAATTCTTATCTGTTTGGATTATTACGAACCACAAAATATAAAATTTCTGCAACTTTTGAAATAGGAAGCTTGTTTCGTTAAATAAAAACTAATTTGTCTTGAGGATATCTCTTTTTTTGCAACAATACAAATTGTACAGGTTATATTCTTCCCTGTGTCTCTTTTCTTATGCAAAAAAACATTAATGTACAAGCAGGCAAGTTTTGAGTTAACAGCCCAAGTTAAATTGCAAAAGTAATCGCATTATCACCGGTTACTTTTTTTTTCGTACAACCTCTGTACGTTAATTAACTCGATTCTAAATTTTTCATTTATTTTATTAACTTGAATTATTAAATAAAGAATAATAATTATTTGGTTAATTTTCAGATAGTTACGATACTGGACTGGTACAGAAAAACAAATAGAAGATTGTATGTCTTTGAGCATTAATCTCGACTATAAATACTTTTTTTTGATCCAGATGTCGGAAATATGAGGTCAAGCAATAACATAAAACCCCGTGTAAAAAACCAAATAAAAAGGTCTTTAGCTTTAAATAAAATATTTTTGATCCTTTATTTCATTACCGGTTTTAAAGATCAAGATCTTTTATTTAAAGAAATTAAAAATTTATAAATTTAAAAATTGTCTAACTGTGAAAATTGCTTAATAAACATTTTAACTCTTTTGGCTGAAGAGTGATTCGCGATGTGTTTTTAGCTATAAATTAAAAATTAAAAAAAATTATCCTTGTTTTTGTAAATTGAAAAACAGAGAGGAAGAAAAATAAAATTAATTAAAATAAATATTCAAGTAAATTAGAAATTTAATTTTTATTTCTTTTTATCATATATTTAATTAAATATATATCAATAAATTCATCTGTTCTGTAACTCTTTGTAATATACATTTTTATTGATGACCAGTTTCCTTCAATTGTATTTATATAAGTTTCATCGATTATATGTTTAAATTCAACACTATGGTTAACTGTATAATAAGAATTGAAATGTTGATGAGTTACTCTCCACCAATCAGTGAATATTTTTGATTCTCAAGTTCTTCATAAGTTTTGAAAAAATTTGATACAATAAATTAGGTTTTTTATATATAAAAGAAAAAAATTATCTTATTAAACGACATTTATTTATAATGCTATATAAGAATAAAAGATGTGCGTGTTTTGTTCGATCAGTATATTCATTCCTTCTTTGTTTTTTTGATCCTCTATTTTTTTCTTTGTTCCCTATTCTTTTTGTTACTCTTCTTTTATTTTACAAAAACAAGGGTAATTCTTTTAAATTTTTAATTTATAGCCAAAAACGCATCGCAAACGACCCATCTCCAATAAAATATTTCATAAAGAGGAATTAAAAAAAGAATTTATTTATAAATTTAATAACATATAAATAATCACTAGTTTTGTAAAATTGCAAAAACAAGAATATTTTTTAATACATGTTTTAGACAAATCTGCGACTCTTTAACAAATAATTTCATTTAAATAATTTTTATTTTTTGATAAAATTGCCATAACTGATTCTATGAAAATTAAAGTCTGATAATTACAAAAAAAAATAGAGGGTTTAACTTTATTTACAATAAATCTAAGATGTTTTGATGAATATAAAATATTAAACATAAAAAACAATATGTGATACCAAAATGCTCCTTCCTTTATATGTCATTATTGAGTTTATTTTATCACTTTTAGTATTTTTACCGTTTTAATAGAGTCATAGATCTCTCAAAATTATTTTCGAAGACATTCTTTTAGTTGCTGGTAAACTTTGACATTTTCATTCTTTTAAAACGAATGAGAATGTTTAATTTTTGTGTTAACATCAATGTAATTAAAAGGAGAATTGTCTTTTTTTCTCTCCCTTTACAAAAAAACTTTTTCATTTTATAGAACCATTTATAATCAAAAACAAGAATGAACACAGAACAATTAAACTTTCTTTTAAAAGACTTTTAATAAGTTCTTTACAATAAAAAAAGATGTGATTGTCTTTTAAAGTACATAAAAATTTTATGTTCTTCCCGGTTGGGAGAAATAAATCAGAAAAAAGCTTTAAAAGAAAAATTTAATTGTTACCCATGTTATTCCTCAGAATTATTTTATGTGGTGATTTATCAACAACATATCAAATTGATACAAATACAGGTCTTCATTCTGCTGGCATTCACCCTGACACCTCCGGTTATAGTACTCGAAGATATATAAGTGATGAGATCGGCAGAAATCCTCCACACGTAATCCCTACTCGTTATGGTACATCCTTTAGCATGGCTCTTCCTGAAACTAGAGCAGTCTATGGTCTATCAGAAGTAAAAATCAATTCTATTGAACTTCTTCGAGAGAATCTTATCAACTATAATGACCACCTGAAAGAAATAATCAAAGATGCTCCGGAATATGATGAAAACAATGAAGTAAAAGACACCAAAATTCGTTCTACAATTTATAACAAGCCATCATTAATCGATCTTGAACCTTTCTTTAAGAATGCCTCGAACTTAGAAAGTACAACCATACCAACAAATTCTAATCTGACTGAAACATTCATAAAAGCAATCGAACATAACGATAATTCTATCAACAGCCTAACTGAATCAAACCCATCTTTAACTCAAATTACATTTTATGTTGTTACGATAATCGAGCTTCCCTAGAAATGTTGACAGTTATTTCTTGAAGGGAAGACAACTTATTGAATAAAAAAAAGATCCTATCATTTCATTTTAATATTTTTTAAATAAAATAACTTCTTTAAATTTTTGCTATAATAATTTTTCTGAAAATCTTTGTTCTAATTTTGGTATAAAATACTTTCACTAATCCATTCTATTTTATATAGAAAAGGAATCAAAATCGACTTGCAATTATAAGAAAGAAAAATAAAGTTAAATATAAGAAAAAGTTTTTTTTACATATTCTTAAAAATAATACATTGTTTTATATATTTTATGGTAGTGTTGGACCACCCTGGTATTTAAACACACTATTTGAGAGTATGTATGTTTTGCTGATGGTAGTTGAAATATGTGGTCGAAGTATGGAAGCGTACTCAGAGTTCAAACCTCACAATTTTTAATTCTATAAAAAAGATAAAACCAGAGTTTTTTCCAACAGAAACAGAGCTTTCTGCGCTACTTACATACGAAACTCTTCAATACAAAGAACTTCACTGTGAAATAAATGTGGTATTAAATGCAAAAAAACGTTCAAATTCGTTTAATTTAAACACTGTTTATTTAAACAATTAACCCACAGCAAACATTTAATTAAAATATAATTGACCAATAATAAAAAATATTATTAAAAAAACGAAATCATTTTAATTTAACATTATATTCTGTAAATTTTAACTATAAATAGCTCCTTTAATATAAAAGACTACACACCTTTTGTTTGCTTATTAGTTTCACTATGCATCAATTCTTTTGAATTGTAACATCTCTAATTCAGAAATCAATTTATATTTCTTTCTGATTCAAATAGCCTCTCTTACAGCTTGTGAGGACAGTTCGTCCTGTAGCTATTCTACGTCTTATATATTCTATTAACTATGTTTTCTACCACTTTAAAAAGAAGGAGTGTGTATACCACCTTCCCTAACTGTATTTTCACACGATAATCTGTTTTGTTCAAGTATAAAAACTTTCATCAAGTTCAACAGTTAACCACGACCCCCTTTGTTCATTATAAAGACTTACTTTACGGAAAAAATGAATTGGAAAACTATCAAATAAGTAATACCGATGTCAAACAAAGGACGAGTTATTTCACGTCGATATTCTATACTCCTTTACACCATTCACAGAGGATTGTTTGAATTTGTTCAATTTTTCGATTATATTTTCACTAAATAAATTCTTGTCAAATGATCATTTATATTCATACACTCGTTTATCATAATTATATGCATCGCTTCTTGTGATTCTGATCACGACACTTTGTACAAATAAAGATTCTATCTGTTTCCTTTCTAGCTTAAATTAATTTAAGGCTTTGCATTGAACAGGTAAACATTTACATTCTGTGACGCCTTTAATTAAATTTTTGCAGGAGTCATTTGCTTAAATTAACAATAAAAATTATCAATGTGATAGCACAAAATCAATTTTTACAAAAGAATAAGTTGAAGACACATTGCTTTTTAGAAGTGCATATTGTTAGTTGGCAAAGTGAAGCTTCTCAACAATACAGATTATAATTGGTTTATTAAAAAAAGAGATTAGTTCTCTTTTAACAACTATTAATGTGATGGTTTCAAATTAGTTGATGTAACAAAATGTTGGTTCTGGTACTATCGTGCAACTTGCTTAATGTAAGTTAGGAAAAGACACGTATAATAGTGTTATTATGTTAAGAATTTTTAGATGTTTGATGGTGTTGAAATATCCCTGGGAAAGAATTTTTTAAGGATTGTAAAAAAAATTGAAATAGTGAAACACCAATGGATTTATTTTAACTGGATCAATCATGTTCACTGATAGCTAGTTAGCTCACGAAGAGTTGAAGAAGAATGCTGATTTTATCAATCAAATCGTTATAAATAAAACCTTGTATGCAAATTCGGACAAGTATCATATCAATAGTATTGAAGGCAATTGATCTGTAATAAAAACAACCGTCTCTGTTGAAAATAAAAGCATGGGAAAATTTGAATGTTAATTGTTTGAGTTCATTTGCTGTCACGAGAATGAAAATCTACGAAACTGATTTTCCGATGATTTGAAAGGAGAAAAAAGAAAGGTAGTAATTATTAATTTGGATAATATTATTTGTAATATAGTTGGTTTAAACCATTTTGTCGTGTAAATAATTAGAAAATACGTTTTAGTATTTTTTTTAAAAAATGGTAGTGTTTGCCGGGATTCGAACTCTTAGCACGATTCTATTACAGTTCCAATTTGTTATACAACCTGGTTGAGTGATTAGATTGTTGTTTTCATGCATTTTAAATACGAATTACGAATTTTGTTAAAAGAGCAATGATAAATAATCTCTAAAAGTTTATTTAATTTAATCTTTGAATTATAAGAAATATTATTTTGAAATAAAGAATGTTTGTTTCGACATTTATGATTTTTAAATGATTATTTCGTATTATCTAACCAAAGCGATATTTTACAGTTACATAGTAGACTAATTTTTCTTTTTGTTAACGTACTTTGGTATTATATGACTTTTAAATGCCCGAGATCGAATACGTAAATTACCAATTTTTGTTTTTTAATTAAGAAATATCTAAAACCTCAAACATGAGCACTTTTGAAATGAGTATAAATACCAATAATGAAACTTTGTCATAGAATTAACAACATCTTTAAATTTAATTGAC
This sequence comes from Tipula confusa, assembly GCA_963556175.1. Lineage (NCBI taxonomy): Eukaryota > Metazoa > Arthropoda > Insecta > Diptera > Tipulidae > Tipula > Tipula confusa. The sequence goes on along the minus strand of CAUVYK010000392.1, from coordinate 38,210 downwards.
TTTACAGGTCTAACATGCATTTGTAAACATCCCATCCATTTACAAAGGGGGGAATTAAGGCATTAATTCGATGGGAAATAAAGATGTGGTCTAAAAACGGTTAGAAAGACACGAAATATATGGAAATAAAGTGTGTACCATTGTACACATATATCGTGGGGCAGATACTCCGAATTATATATTTATCGTCTTCCTGTGTAGGACTTTGCAAAGCAGCTTTCCATGTTGGTTGTACCAATAATATGGTTTGCAATTGGAATAAAATACTTAGAAGGAAATGTATTTTAGCCGTTTCAAATGCAAACATTGGAAAAATAAGGAATTAATTATGGAAATAGTCGAAACTCATATTTTTAGAAATAAATATAATGTTGGTCGTGTCTTGATTGCACAATGGGTTTAGGGAATAGAGGGAAACTGGTAAAGTTTTTTTTAAAATTGCTATAAAACAAAATAAGAAGGAGCTTAACAGAATTGTAGAAGAAAACGTTCTAACTGGAACAAGAATAATTCAAGACTGTTGGGGTGGTTATTATGATCTGGGTAAGAATGCTGTTCATATTCTAAGGTAGGCAACAAATATAATTTTGCAAGGCAAGAAGATTACACAATACATACAAATATCATAGAACGTGTATGTATAGCTTTAAAAAGTAATGTATCAATATGCTCAAGGTTTAAATATTGAGCAGAATATATTGATGCCTTCATTTTCGATTACATATATACTTCTAAAAATGACGGAGAACGTTGTGAAATTGTTAGTATGTTTATTTCAATGGAAAGAGTTTGATTTAATAAAAATTATTACTTTTTTTTGATTTTTCTTAATTAAAAAACGAAAAAACGTTAATTTAAATGTTAGATCCAGGGTACATAAAAGGAAGATGTTACCAAATAATATTATATTAAATCATGTTAAAGATGGTTCTATTATTTAGATGGAATCTTTGGAAGGTTATAAAGATTTAAATACTTTGGGATATAAACATCTTAAGATGAATCATTTTAAAGGACTTATAATCATGAAAACAATTCCAATATCCATAAAATTGAAGGAACTTGGTTTGTATTTAATAGGTGGCTAAGGGTTTGAAGCATCACTAATCGGTATGAATTGTTTTTGCATTTTGTGGAATTTTATTTTGCATGACATTATGGATAATATATATTCGAAATTACATTTAAATAGGCTAAAGAGTTTGATAGATAAAAAATTATAAACATTTTATTTTCGAAAGTTTATCAAATCTTTTTTTAAAATAATTTTCATGAAAAAATAGTTCGAACTCGGGGGTACATAGTATAATTGAACAAAATAACTATTAAGAAAATAGATTACAATAGGTAAATATATTTAAATAGACCGAACAGTTTTGTTAGTAGATCATACTGCCTCTGTACCAATGTTATTTTTAAATTTAGGAAGAAATGTGACTACTATTAACAAGGATCTCTAATTTTTAAAAACTGACAATAAATAAAATGTATTTAGATAAATATATTACTGAGTTAGATTTATTTACTAAAATACAAAAATAATCGGGATATTAAATATATCAAATTCAGAAATGTATCGTTAGACCTATAAAAGTTTATGAGACACGTATATTCATCAATATTAATTTGTATGTGTATACTCTTCGTTTTATTCATATCGTTAAAGTTTATTTATCAAGCATTCCAAAAAGATTCTAAGTTATTCGTGTGAATTCTTGTAACAGATTTATAAAAAAATGATTTGTTCACGACCTAAAAATCGAATGGACCGTGCAACAATAACGAATTAGTCTTTTTTAAGTACATATTCAGGTCTACAATATAAACAATCGCTACGTGTTCGCGAGTTAACAGAACCTGTTGTTGCTTTATGAGGCAACCTGTTATATTTTTCTGATTTCATACTAATTTTATAAAATCTTTTTTTGAAGATGTACAAAACAATTTAAAAGCCGTGCACTTTCACCAAATATTTTATGTTAGTTTTACCTATTTAATTTCAATCGCATTCGTTTCGGATGTTCGAGACGCTATGTTAAAAATTGGACGCAAACGTATGCTGTTGTTGACATACGTTTAATATAAATAATCTATGAATTTTTTTACACCATTGTATGTAAATTGACTAAAATATTTCTATTGTAATATACGCTGTTTCAAATAACAAATAATACAGTAGAACAGCAACACGATAACTGGTATTTTTGCAGCCTCGTAACACTTATACTAGTATCTCTTTCTATGCTGTGCGTTTATTCCCATTTTCTTTCACTACATCGTCACATAAAACAGGATAAATCTTTTGTTTTTTTTGCAATTCTTGTTAAATTTTGACGATTTAGATAGCAATGACGGGTTAAAAATGTCCATTTCAAATGAAAATCTTAAAGTGTTTTAAGTATTTTTAATTATTTAATAGAGTGTTAATAAATTCATGACGTTTATTAATTTATTATTTTGATCATTTTGAAATGATTTTTTTGGTCTGTGTGAATAATCGACGAAAATCCTAAGTAGGTCTCGAAATTTTCAGATCCATAAAAACGCTCGGAGTTGGTTCGATGATTTACCTAAAATGTTATATGAATAAAAATAAAAAAGGGTACCCTTGTTTTGCAATTTCCAATAAAGAGGAGGGATTTTTAGTTATAATTTCTTAAAATATTTATTTTTTCTCTTCTTCCGAATAAAAACACTTGCCTTAACAATAAGATATCAAAAAAATATACTTGTGTTTATTTTAAAGAACAAACGACCGCTTAGAGTCTTTATAATACAAAATAAAACCGATTTTGCTGCGTACTAAAAATTCTAAAACAAAGGTTTGATTTATCAAGTAAAGAGGAGATATTAATTGTATATTTCTCTAAAGTCTTTATTTATAATTATATGTTGAATTTTTTTATATATTTACATACACCTTTTTAATTTTTATTTATTAATTCTTCGTCACGGTAATTTTAATCAACAATATTACTTTAAATTCGTTTTTTGGCCTATAACTAATCAAAAAATACCTTTAAAATAAAATGGCTGTCGAACAACATAGCTAATATATTAGTCTCGCATAAAACCCCTATTAATGACAACCTTTTCATACAATCCTATGAATTAAACATCATAATCGAGCTATAAATGTTGGTTTCGAGCTTGATTCAATATTTGGACAAACGTATAAGATTAATATTACAAATAATTTAAAGATTCATCTGGTTTGAATGTAGGGGTAAAGAACTCTTGCTCACAAACATTGTTTTCTACTATAGAGAGACTCGTGATTTGAAAAATCACACAACTAGGTTTCTAAAACATAAAACGTTATATTCATACAAGTATTCAAATATTTTCAGCTGGATTGGAAGGATATATAGATGCATATGAATATTTAGTTCACACTATACCGTAAACCGTTCAGTGAATTTAAAAATTAAATTGATGGTACACAATTGAAGGAGACTGGTATTCAATAAAAGCAGGAATCCCTAAAAGAAACATACAAAGCTCTTTATAGTAAAATATTTAGTCAACTATAAGATAAAGAGAAACGAAATATATTTGAAAATTTAGTATAATATATTTTTTAAAATCCTCCTCGTTTTTTAGAAATTGCAAAAACAGAGGTACCTTTTTATATTTTTATTTATATACCCATTTTAGGAAAATCTGCGATTACATCTCTACCACCCTGTAATACTTAAAATCATATAGACTATTTTCCTGTAAGTAATATATTCCAAACGAAGACATATAATGTTAGTTTTAATTAAATGAGATGAGATCTTTACATTTGTTATTTGTTTCAATGGAAAGTAGTGCGTCATTTCATAAAGCCACAACCCCATGTTCTTATAAATAAACAATGCTGTTTTGATGAGCGTAAAACTGATCAATTTTCCAAGACACTTTTTTCAATATCATAAAAATTAATAGTCTATTTAAAATATTTAGTCTAGAATACCAACTTTTATTATAATTATATATAATTACAATATAAAGATCTTAAACCTAATTTGATAATCCTACCGTATGGTAAACATGGTTTTCCGTTATTCGCGCAACGAAGCTATAAAACCTATGGTTGGGATCAACAATATAAGCCTCTGATGCTGCTATAAATGCCGCGCCCTCAGATCCTATATTTAAATCATCTTCAACAAATTTGATTTTGTCTTTACCGAAATGTTCTTCTAATAATTTTCTAAATGTTGGTATTCTAGAAGACCACCCACAACAAATAACCATATCAATACTATCTTTCCACTGATTATTCTGTTCAACAAACTTATTATAACTCGAATCTTTGTCTTGTAAAAACTGTTTCAGTTTATTAACATCTTCTTCGATTAATTTTCGAATGTTACATTACTCAATTTGAGAGAAAATTTTCTATCGAAAGTAATGAATTCTCTTTGAACGTCTTCCGTGGTATCTAATTTAGATTCTATTGATAGGTTTTGGATATCACAAAGATGTTGTTTCATTTCTTCGGCTAAGTTACGCAATCTAAAAAGATATTGCTCTATAGAAGATCCAGTGAATCCTTTTTCTTCTAATTCTGTTATAAAGTGTTAAAGAATTAAGTTTGTAAATTTCTTCCCCCCGCTGTTAGTTTGAGAATGACCAAAATAATTTACCATCGCATATTTGTTTGTCTCATATAGACCTATATTCCATGCTCCTGCACCATGACAGTAGACTAAACACCTTTTTACATCGGGATTTGAGTTCCTTACATTATATGCATACATGACAGATGCGGTTCCTTTAATTAGCTTTGGCTGAAAGATCTGCGCATTTATAGCTCCATTTATTATATATTTTTCATGTTCTTGTGTAGAAGTATCAGGAACTGTAATACATGTCTTTAAGATATTATATTTCTCATATGCTTTTCTTTTTATCATATAAAAAATTTGGGTCAATGCGTCATTGTTTAATCTTCTACGATTCAATAAAAACACAGTTTCTGATATTTCTCGGTTTTCTGTTCCCTCAATGTATGAAAATACATTTAATTTAAAATCTTCTGATACGTTCTTTATTTTTGATCTATCTTCTGTTATTTCGGGGTTCCCAGAACAATCTGCTAATACTGCCGAGATTCCCGTATTGTTTTCTGATACTACTCCTTCACCACACTTGTTTTTTGTCCGTTTAGATCTTTTTATCTGTTCACTAAACTCACTAAAGAAGTTGTTGCCTTGAGGTAACATTTTATGTAGCTCAAGCGCTTCATTCGCTACCACAACTATATAAGTATGTAAATACTTTTTACATTTAGCTACCATTGGGATTTCCTGTTTATCATCAAAGAACATAGGTTCGGTAAATGTTTTGCCATCTTGGTTAACATACAATGTTGCGCGGGTGTATGAGGAACCGATATCTATTCCCAAGCATGCGTTTTGTTTAGCACAAACCAATGTCAATACATAGAGCAAATACATTTTTATGGGTTGTTCTTTTGAAATGTTTTGTATTTTTATATTAGCGTTTTGGTAAATTGGTTAAAAAATTTGGGTCTTCTATCTAAACTTGCCGACAATTAAAAAATATGTAGGCACGTTTCGCTAGAAAAGCAACAAAAAAAAAATAATTAAAAATACCCATATGATCATCGAAATTTTAGATATAATTTTTATTGATATTGAAGCAACGAAAGAATTCTTAGTTAGCAATGGGATACTGGAGGAAACAAAAACGTGTGATCTATGTGGTGATGTTGCAGCCCTAAGAATCAACAGTCGTAATCTAAAACCCACACTACTTTATCGTTGCCAAAAAAGAAGCTGCCAAAAAAGGATGAGTATACTAAATACAAAACTGCCAATTACAAAAACTATTCATTTGATTTTTCTTCTTCTTGCAGATGTAAACTACGAGCAGCTTTTTATTTTCCATGGAGTAGCTGACTCAACAATTGCACGAATAAAGAATAAATTAGCATAATTTGTGAAGAAATTATATCAGAGAATGAAGTTTTTGTTGGTGGTTGAAATGAAATTGTCGAGATTGACGAGACTGTTCTGAGCAGATGGAGTATTATTCGAAACCCGACTTCATTTGATGAAGTGAGGTTGGACACGGTTTGAATTTTAGGTTGCATTGATCGAACTAATGATAGGAATTTTTGGATAAAAAGAGTTGAAAATAGGCAGAGCGAAACAATTGTAAGGACTTTAAATGGAGTAATTTGTGCTGGAAGTATTTTGTATAGTGATGGATATCCATCCTATCCTCGTGTGGCAGAAGAAATTGGGTTAAGACACCACGTGGTTAATCATTCTTTGGGTTTTGTGGCTTTTGATGGAACGAATACAAATACAATCGAAGGTTTTTGGTCTCACTTAAAAAATACAATGCGGAAAGAAAATGGTGTAAAGAGGATTAATATTGGTAAGTGGTTGATAAGGTATACATTCAGGAGGCGCTATGTTTTAAATGTGTCGAGGAACGAGTTCTGTGAAGTATTTATGAAAATACTTAAAAAACTATTTAATTAAATTAGCCCTATTAAACGTATTTGATTTATACATTTTTATGATTTTTTATGACAATTTTATTATTTTATTATTTGTCGGCACGTTTCGCTAGAAGCCCCAAAAATTTTTGTGTTGATAATATATAATGATCGAGTAATTTTTAAAGTTGTATCTAATTTTAAAATATTAGATAAGGTTTGATGTAAAGGTTTTTTGCATTTTCACTTTGAAATATAAATTATTCGTTTCTGCCATTGATCCTATGACACATCGGATGACAGCGTCGTTATTAAATATATTTGTGGTTTTAACTTTTTTACATGTAAATTTCTTGTAGATGTATAGGATGATAGTAATTGTGTATGACACATTTCTTGAGAATGTGTGGTATTACATCTTTGTAAAACTTAAAAACCCAGTTACGTTGTTTTTTATCGCAAATATCACGTAAATGGTAAAATCACTACAATAGAAAGTATATTTAGGCATGTCTAAGTTTTCTAGTTCTACTCATTGATAGCTATCATTCTTTAAAGACCTACACTTCACAACTTCTGAAATATAATAAGCGACAGTGATCAACGTTTTTATTTATTGATATATCAAATATGTTGGACTTACCTGTATCATGTTCTCGAATTGATTATTAGGAGCGATTTATTATTCGGATGATATAAAAATAACCGAAGAAATAGTATGCGTGTTACTAAAACTTTGATTTTTAATAAACCAACGAATTATTTGTGAGGGTATTTTTAAAAGAATTAACATTTCTGTGTTCAGAAAGGGGGATATCCCAGGTAAATTTGGTGTATAGTGGATATAAAACTAAAATATATGATTTTTTGGTGAATTTTGAAAAAAACCTGTGCTAAACCTGATGATAAATATAAATTTTAGTTATGGTGAAGTCTTAGAGGTAAATAATTAAAAACAATTAAAAAAAATTAATTTATCAATTCTTGGTTAATTTAATTGAAAAAATAAAACGTCAATACCCTATGAATATCTTTCATTTCGGCGTTGAACGAATACAAGGAAATCCTGTCTTTACTCATTAGAAGAATTACAAACAATTTTATCTATAAATATAGCATATGACTTTTGCAGCTCTATTGTAGTAGAAGAAACTCGTGACGTAGTAATTCCATAAAACGTTGAAATAATAAACGATGCTGAAAAAGGATAACTGTGTTTCGGGATACTATATTTGAAAATAGTAACCTAAATACAATGAAGTCTTGAGAATTATATAGTACTTCACTATGAAATTAACTAAAATCAAACCTCCTTACGTACAAAAATAACATAAAAAACGATCGTTGAATGAAATAAAAAATAGGGGGTTTTAGGTAGTAAGATATGAGCAGGCAGTATTAAGAAAATTGGCGGATTGTCTTAACTGTTGAAATCGACGAGACGCATCTATATACAAATAGAAACAGAATTGGATGGAGATTAATCGGTTAGTCGATTTGGATTGTAGCTGATTTTTGTAGGGAAACTGTATAGCTGTTTTTTGGCATCACTTCTTATCTAAGTGCTGCCTACTTATCCAACCTAATCCCAATCATGTTGAACTTGACTCTAGCATTATAATTATGTGTTGGCACAGTTACAATAGGCTTTCTCGATTAGATGATCAACACCTGAAAGATAATCACTCTGTTAATTTTGTTGACACACCGAACCACGAAATTAACACCAATACTATCAAAAAACTTTGGCGCGATTTACGAGAGAACATACCTGTGATTATTACAAATGAATATTTAGTTAGGCATGTAAAAGAGCACATGTTACTGAGCATGTATGATCGTCTATTAGGAAGGTTTATATTTTAATAATAGTATTTTAATTTTTATTTATTTTATTATTTCTTTTTTAATAAAAATGCTGTATTTTTAATCTTATACCCCTATAATACTTCACTAATATCCATTATTATATAG